>KK117635.1:0-25873 GCA_000611955.2 Stegodyphus mimosarum
CCATTGTTCTATTACGTCATGGCGGCATCCTTTGACCGCACGAGGACCCCGGCTTACTACTCAGCATTTAAGGAACACTTTCAAAGTAACAAAAGTTTAAAAAGATTGCCAGTCGAATTTTCCAGGGATTTATATTTAAAGATACCGACCTTCTGCTTTTGAATCTTCGCAGTATGAGAAAGCAAATTATTGGGTAGTAGGATGATCCATTTAAGGAAATTATCATAAAATTTTACTCTAACTTCGCGTCATAATATCTTAAATGAATAAAAGTATATTGAGTCTACTACAGACGACTCTTAAATAATAATTAAATAAATAGTTGCACTCTGGCCCACTGTAAACACCTTTTGTAAAAATGAACTAACAAGAAAATACTAAATTTCCGGAAAATCTGGGACCAATCTCTGATAAAATATCTAAGCCCACAAGGCTCGAATCTAATATTATCGTTCAATTTCTCATACATTTCCTATAAAAGAAAAAAAGAAAGAAAACTTGGTCTTAGAAACTGGTGAAAGAATGTTGTGCATAAGACTTAACATTTGAATGTAATCAAACATTAAGTCCTAAGAATGTTTTCGTTACGAAGATTGATCGAAAATAAATAAGTAAATAATGAAAAAAAAAGTAGTCCTATTTTCCAAATACTCAGTTTCCTGTAGTGAGTCTTATATTTCATATATCAATAACGGCAATAACGGCTTAGTTGGGGCTTGGGTATACCTACTCACCCGAGTACATAGCCCACTTGAATATTAGAAAACACGAACGGCATAGTTTCTTTCTTTATTTATTTTTCATACATGTTTTTATTTTATAAACATATTTTTCATATAGTTATATAACAACATGTAGAGTTACATGTTGAACATGTAACTCTACATGATACATATTTTTTATTTATAATATATTTTTTTATTTTCATGTAGAGTTACATAACAGCACTGTTAATGATAGTTTCGAAAGCTCTAGATCTTTGCTTCTGTCATCTGTTGTTATTTGTATCTTCTGCCTCACGAACTGTTCGTATACATACTTTTTCCGTTATTTCTTTATTGTTTTTAAGTTTTGGTCAACTTGAATTGATAAAATTTGAACAAGCATGGAAAAAATGTTAATCACTGAAATGAAATTAAACAGCTAAACAGCTCTAATAATGAAGAACCCATTGAACTGAATATGCATTGACGAGCTGAAACTTAAAAAAATTTCTCAGAATGTTTGGCGAAAATAAAATGTGGGAAAAAAAAACTGACATTGCTTCAAGATTCTAAACGGCAAGTAGAAATTGAAAAAGGTGCTTTCAAGAAGGCACACTCCGAAGAAGCTGTAGAGTCATTAAACTTTTTCTAATTTCAGGAAACTGAAAGAATCCACACTGCCCTCGCCGGGATTCGAACGCCATGCCTTCCAAATGCGCGTCAGAGGTGTTTCCAATTACATCACGAAGGCATGCGGAGAGGAGGTGGAAAATATCTTACATACTTCCTCTTTTAAAGGGCGACTACAGATTAGGGGACTCAATCGCCAAATGCTTATGGTGACGAATTATCGTCTACCACCTTTTAGTTCGAGCGGCGCTTCTAGATTCTTTATTAGAAATTTTTTCGAAGCAAAGAAATCGAAAAAATCCTCAGTGCGCTTGCCGGGATTCGAACTCCTGGCCTTCCGAATACTCGTCGAACGTGGTTCATGGTTACACCACGAATGTATGGGGGAAGAGGGAGAAAATACCTTATAATATAGAGCTAAGCCAAATGTGAAGAAGAATATTGACTCATAACGATCCACATTGAAACAATACATTGAATTGCAAAATAATTTATCTATCTTGCTAACACCTTTAAAAAAAGGGTAGTGAATTTTTTTCAAAACTAGAATCAAAGATGCGAATAAATAAAATTAAAAATTACTGACTCTTTTAGCTAACTAAATAAATGTTCAAAAGATAATCATATTATGTATGTACATATTTTTAGTCTGATTTACTATCTATAAATGTTGTTCCTTAAGTTTTCTTCCATTACCCGAACTTAATATTTAACAAGTTCGGTGCCATGGAAGCTAGCTAATCAGGGGTCCGCTCGTATGCCTGTTTTAATATACCCCGATATAACAAGCTTCCTTGCCTCGTCGGTTCATTATGCTGAAAATAGTTGACAGGATTTGACAATAGTTATTACCGTATGTTAACGGAACTTTCGTTAATAGTACAAAGTAACTATTGGCAGAAATACAGACTGTGGTTTAAAAAGTAACTGCTTTTTAACCGAAACTGTTTATGCTAGAGGGGTATAGAATAATGCTGTTTATGACGTGAGTTTATTCACATGATCAGTATAATAAAATATTTTACAGCACGCCAGAAAAGCGTAGTCCGCTTGTAGCCGAAAAGCACCATTTCGTAGTTAGATTAGTATTCATGCCACACACTTCGCTATCCGTCGCATTATAAATTTACAACCACAAAATCTTTTCTCTCTCTCTCACTATTGAGGGAACAAAGCTTTGCTTCTAAATAAGAGAATTTAAGCCTTTTGAAGGTTTTTGTAAAGCGTTGTTAAAATGCTCGGAAAATATTTAAGGAAAACGCTTTGAATAACCCGGCAGAGAAGAGTAGGGTTACTGCTGGGGCATTAAACAAGTCGGTAGTTGCGAGATGCGATCTCGCCAAGGAACTACGTTTCGCAGCCATCTTCTTTTACAGACTAATAATGGACAAGAAATTTTTTATGTCTATCGGATCATTTCTCTAAAGCTTTTGGTATTAATGTAATCAAATGAATCCTAAAACTATAACGCTATTCTAAAAAACTAATCAAAAATAAATTATGAAAAATTAGCTCCGAAATACATAATTTCCTTTCGCGAGTCTTGCATTTCAGTGATTGAAGTGAAACAATTAGAAATATTTACATGCTGTAGCCTTTTATTGCATTAGTGTAATAGATTGTAGCTTAATCACAAGTATTTATATATTACAGATTTTATTGCATCAAAGTAATAGAACTGTAATTTAAGCTCCAGATTCACTATTATATGTTATTAATCTTGTATAAATATGTGTATATATGTACAAATGCATATGTATATGTATATATATATAAGTTTAAAAAACTGTAAATCGAGATTCTACATCAAATTCATAAAATTTTAATAGTTCCTTCTTCGTAGTATGGATATCCATCATAGAGATCCTTTCCATCATAGAAATAGTAACTGCTTATAGTATGTCGCTCGAAACTGCATAATTTCAAATTGATCATTCTCTTTGATTGATCTTCTTCGATAGCGCTGATGAAGCAGCTATTTACATAAAGCTTCAACAAATAATAATTTCATGCTTGCTAACTGAAAGTTAAAATTAACCAAATAAATAAACCTTAACTAAAACTAAATCTTTCCGAAGCGAGTTTTTATCTTAGATAAGTCGCATTCTCTCTCGTTTCTCTCCTCTCAAATGGCTTGCCGCCCGCTGCTGTTTTTTCCATCAAAATTAATTGTTGTAATATGTCAAATAGACATAAATGCGATGAAGAATGGATTCGAACCTTACGCCTATTGCTCTGTGTACTTTCTGTCAATGATGTTCTTCTCAAGAATAGAAAAGTGTTCAGTCGCCACTATAGTTGCTAACATCTTTTGTGTTCTGAGTTTTGTTATTCCATAAATCATGCTCTTCCCTGCGTAACTTCTAAATTACTGCATACATATGAAATTTTTCCGTCTGATGCTGAGGAAAACTCATAACATCTTTTGAAAATTTATCTTCTTTTGGAAATAAAATTTAATTCACTTTAATTTCGATCTAACTATGATGTAATTACATTTTTATTTCATATTTTTATAATTTTATTAGCATTACTTAGTTTATACAATAACTATATTATTATTTTTCCACTTAACTAAGCAACACTCACGCAATTCAACTCGTTCCGTACCATCTTACCGTACGCAAAACTTCTTTTCTCTGGAGAATATTCGGGATTAAATATGCTAAATTTTCATTTTCATTTAACAATTTAACTGCTAATTGGATACTATGTTACGTTTGTTTTTGTATCCCTTAATCAATGTAAATTAAATTTCATTTTTATTTACCAATTTCACATTTGCAAAATTTAAATTACTTTTCGAACTATATATTTTCCTCGCCCCTTTTTGAAAACTTGCACACTACACCAACTAGATATTAGATGTTTTTTTTTTTTTTTAAATTTTGGGTATTTTAACCATTCAAAAATTTATTTTCTGATATCTTGTCATATCCAGAATTTTTGGCTTAAAATATAGTTACTTTTGTCATTTAACAGCTTCCATATTATAAAACCATATCTGGTTCTCTGTATTTTTACCTATTTTTTGCCTACTTCTATTCCTTTAGTTTAAAAAGAAGAATTAGAATTGAAAAAAACTCGATTTTTACAGAAATTGGGCAATTTTGCCTTTTCTCTACTCCCATAATACTTCAGAAAATCTACGATTTGTCGTGATTAGTACTAGTTTAACAATATTAAAATTAAATTATTGGACATAAAAAATTGCTTGTCTCTAAACACGCCTTGGTACTGAGGGTAGAATGATTCATTATTACATTAAAAACATGTAAAACTACTCTTGTTATGTAATTTTAAAGTCTAAAATTTTATTTTTATTTCCGGTGAACTTTTATATTTTACTAATATTTTAAATCATATCATTTTAAATATGATACAACTATTACGCCGCCCTTTATAATTATCAAGGTTTAATTTTAAGATACATGATATCTGTTATATCTAATACTTATTTATCCTAGCTCCTTTTTCAACTCATTTACAAGTTAATTTATTTAGATTTTTAACGATTCGTCCTGATGTTTTTGCTAGACCTTCAAAACCACTCGATTTGGAAAGTTTTTGGTCAATATATGAAAAAAAAATCAATGTGTTCGCTACAATTCCTAACTATATAATCTGTTCTTCAAATAGTAAATTACATCTTCTGTAAGAATTTTTAAAATTTTATTTGAAACGAATCATGTTAAACATTTTCGTTTATATACCATATAAATCCTGTTTGGAAGACTGAAAGTTGCTCTCAGAGTAAACTGAAAATAAAACGTGTAAATATATTTATTTAAAATTTTGAATCTAGAATATATGAGTTTGGATATCATAATATTTAGATTTTTCACGATTTTTAAGAATTAATTATGCCGTGATTTTCTTTTTTCTGCATAATAATTAGAAAATATTCCTATTTATAATACATTGTCTCATTCTCTTTTGATAAAATTTATTATATTTATGCAATAAACTTTCATTTAACAAAATTAAATTAAAAATAATGAATATTAAAAGAAAGGCAACTTGCCTTCATTTAAGGTAAATTATTTAAATGTTACAAATAACTCAAAATCAAATAAAAAAAACATAGCCTTAAGGTTACTCAAGATATGCGACTATAAAATGGAAATCAAACTATGTCAGAGTGACAGTCTTACATTAAAAAAGGTGAACAGAAAAAAACGTGCGTGAACATACTCAGCTGATCTTACGAGGTCTTAATTTATACAATAAACGTATTATTATTTTTCCACTTTACTAAGCAACACTCACACAACTCAACTCCAAGGGGAAAACTTTTTCCCTCCTGTCCACCCGCAACTTAAAAGAGGGACCAAATTCTTCCTTACCTGTATTCGGCTTCGATTATCTCGTCAAATGAAAGCGCATTCTTTAGCATTAACTTCGGCGCAATTTATTATTACGTTTCAGACATTATTATTAATGTTTAATAATGTTTAAAAAGTTTTTTACCCGAAACATTGTGCAAAGTGAAGTTTTTGATTAATTTGATGATTTATTTGGTTAACAAAGTGATGTAAAATTACGCCATAAAATAATCCATCCGCTTTCGTTTAATATTTATTTAATATTATTTAGTTATCATTTAATCTTCGTTTAATCTTATCGCCAAGTCTCAAAACGTATATACACTTTTAAAGTTGGCCTTTTCTTATTCCCATTCAATTCATACCGTAGCGAGTTTTACGCATTCGCGTATTCTATTGTTTAGAGAAACGGGGGGGGGGTTTGCTGGTCTTTATGTAAAACCACTGGATTGAAATATAAATTTGTTTCTCTATTCGCTAAAACAAATCATATAGTAATTGAAGTTTGATTTTTCACAAACTATAGAAAGTCACTTTTTGTTGTTGTTGTTGTTGTAAATTTACTTGGATAGTATTGGCAAAGGCATACAAGTTTATATATGTATATGCCTGTACCTTTTTACTCTTGGGTCTAGCTATTATAATGCTAAATTTTAAAATCATCTAAAGAGAAATTGGGTACCATAATTTGTTTGCAGAAAGCAAAACAGAGTATCTACTTAACGGAAGGACTGTCTTTGTGGAAGACTTTTTAAGAGATATTTCATCGTATTTCTGTTATATACAGGGAAACTCTCCAAAAATGCTAACTCAGCTAGCCCTTTCGCAAATTTCAGCCTGGGTGAACTCAATGCTCAGCTGTCTGATACGCTGTACCCTTGTTGCGTCTTGTTATCAGGAACCAATGACATTATTAGGTATTGATATCAGTCAATAATTATGAATTTTACTTCTTTCGCAAGCAATTTCATGGAAGACTTAATAAATTCAAATCTGAATACCTAAGCGAGTTTATTATGTCACTATGCAAAGTTCTACAGTTTCCATGGTGGACGATCCATTCATTTAATATGCAGATGCAGATACTGCCATGGCTGATCCTTAGAGAGAAAGAGAGAAACCGAAAATTCAGTGCTAATAAACTAACTTCAGGATTTCGAAACACACTCCAAATCATTTAAAAACAATTGTTAAAATGATATGGCACTTTATTATGCTGCTATAGAATACCATTTTCCTTCAGGAACATTATCATCTTTATAGGGATTACCACATCTATAGTAATCGCGAACTAAAAATTTGCTTTCAGGGTGCTTTCCACAAGCATAACAAACCCCAAGCTTCTCGATAAAAATATATCTCCTATCCTTGGCATAAAATAGTTGTTTCCACAAACATGCCTCCTTTTGTAACATGTATCTGGATTTATGCTTCATTCGCTATCGATCATACTCTTTGCGAGTAAAACTTATGACACATCGCAAAAGGCAACATCTTGTTGGGCAGTAAGGATTCATTTTCGATACAGCCAAGAAAAGTGATTCCTTTGTTTGGAATGCATAGTGTTTTGAATTGTTATTTACAAGTTTCGCTAAGTTAACGCTATTTCCGGCGACTCATTGTTTTCTCATTGTTTCGTATCCTAGGACAGGTTTATAAAAACAAACTTCTTTGTAAACTATATAGCAATTTTAATATCAGGAGGCAAGATCATACCCTGGACTCCCGACTTTCAAAGGGCTAGGTATATTAGAGCGAAGTTCAAAGATAGCGTTTCTGGAAGGCAAGGACTGAGTGAGAGTATTCGCCTGGGATGTGTGCTTTGCCCCATACTATTCCTCCTTTGTATGTCTGGAACTGAGGCTGGGACTAATGCCCATCAATGTATGGGTTTATATACTGATGATATAGTTATCTGGAGCAGCAATTCAAGTTTAATTTCGGCTCAGGAAAATATTAACTCATTCCTCCCAGATTTTGAGAATTTTGCTGGGTAGCACAAGATCTTTTTCAACCCCTCAAAGTCTGTATCCAGTGTTTTTACCACCAACAGACATCTGTACAGCTAGGACCCTAATATTTTTCTAATAGGTATTTCTGGATTGTAAAAAACATCCCAAGAATGAAAGATCCCAAACATCCCTGCAAGAACACTAACGGCAGTCATCGAAGTTGTGCAAAATGACTTCGTTATGCTTAGGGCAAAAGGCCTTTGAATACTCAACAGGTTAAACGGTTAAACCGCTGAGCTGGCTTCTGCCCCGGATATATCTGTGTGTACCCATACGGAATTGAGTGCCAACCCAGCAGGGAGATTCCGGAGTGGACCAGAGTGTTACCGGACGGTAACATGGCATGACCTTGCGTCTCTGCATAGTCTGCACCCAGACTGCTGCACAATAACTGACTATTTTCTCTACTACAGTCAAATATAAAGGCTTTTTGAGTGTGGGAATTAAGACCCCATCTGCATCCGTGTAACCGGCGCAGTTGCTTTGCTATTTGTGTAGTCCTTTTCTGAATTTCCAGAATGTGGGCTATCCAGGAGAGCTTTTCATCAAATCAAAGAGTAGACCAAGGTATTTAAGATGATGGATATACTTAGGATATTTCCAATTAGGATGACATGTGGCCTAAGCGTGGTTTAAGCGTGGTTTAAGAGAACTTCCTTTTTTGGGATGAGAAGAACTTGTGTTCAACCACTTGCAGCTTCAAGCTCTTGCACCGAGTGTAGAAGATCACGCATGATTGCTCTAAGTTTGTTTGCAGCTCATCTCTAGGGCGGCCTTTTACTGTTAGGGCGGCATCATTCGCATAAGCAAAACTCATGTGTCTTCTGGCCAGGTACCGGTGATCACACTGTTGAATGTGACATTCCACAGGTGCGGTCCTGCACAAGACCCTTCTGGACAGCCCTGCGTCTGTATCTTCTTTATAATAACATTGTTCTGGACTACTATTAGTTGTTGCTCTGTGAGGAAATGCTACAAGGTGTTGTATATATTTCTGGGACACTTTGCCTATCGTAGTGCTTTCAGTATGGCCGGCCACCACAACGTATCAAAGGCGCTTTTCAAATCTAGACTTATAAACGCTGTGTGGTGACCGTTATTCCTGTTATCCAGTATTTGATCTCTGATGTCGCTAACAGCGTGCACGGTGGAGCTGCCGGACCTGAAACCATACTGGTTTGTTCCTAAAAACTAAGCGGTACTTAGATGATGCTTAACCCTGTTCATAAGATTTTTTTCAAACAATTTGTCAAGTGTTGATAGGAGGCATATTGGACTGAATGAGCTGGCTCTAGAGGGGTCCCGATTCTTTTTCAAAAACAGAATCACTTGCACGATCTTGAAACGCCTAGGAAAAATGCCGGTGACTAGCAGTTTATTGAAGTAATTTCTGAACAGGATTAAGTTATTTTGTGTTATTGCCTTGATAATGCTGTCTGAGATCCTGTCCGGACCTGGCGCTTTCCTATGCAGAAGTTGTCTGAGAATATGTTTGATTTCAAGTGTAGTGATATTAGTGTCATTCTCCGTCTCCAGGTCTGTCGAAAGGTCTCTTACTTGCGCATGCATTGGAGAGTCATCTTCTGCACAGTCTTGCAAGAAAACTTCATCAAGAACTTGTTGTATTGTGGCTGTTGCGTAACTATTACTAGTAGAGTTTGTCTCTAGGATACGAAATTGTGTTGGCTTAAGATGCTTACCTGTAGGTAACTTGTGATGTATACCAAAAGTTAAGCTGTATTGTCCGTGCAAAGTAGCTGTGTTATCCGCGCAAAATGCCTTCCATGAATTTACTTTGGCTTGAATTATTATACGCTTATAAATTGCTCTTTCTCTTCTCAAAATGGGTAATGAGTTTGATTCCAGGTTCTACTGTCGTTCATGTTTGAGCTTACGTCGAAGCGCTCGACATTTTTCTGCTGCGTTCTGAGGTGTGCATTCCTCCAGTGAAGCGTGGGGAGGGGTGTATTGACGATCGCACTGACAGATGCTCTTCGCACACATCTTAGATAGTAGTCGTGAGAACTTCCGTAAAATTCTAATTCATCTTTTGTATGTGCTAGCCCTAGGCCGTGCAGTACACGGAATTTTCCTGGTATTATCCTGCGGAATGATTTAATTTTCCTTCCTGGAAGATTGAATCTTTTACTATGTTTAAGGTGGTCTGGCTGGCAAGTTGATATGTGATGACATTATGATCGAAAGGCTGACGCCTTCAATCACCTCCCATTCTTGAATAAGATGACTTGCCTGCGGCGTTGTGATTGTAAGATCAGGCCAGCTTAGAGCATTATTGCTATTGAGGTGGCCTTGAGATATTATGTCAATAAGGGAGTCAATGTAACATCTGGATTCTGAGCGATAGCCAGAGCCTTGTACAGCACTTGGCCGAGTGGTGGAAATATGGAGGCAGAACTACTTAGTAGCATTTAGGTTACTTGTGTGCCCATAATAAGATATTTTTTCAGTGGGTTCCTGCATATGTGGAGATTTGTGGTAATGAGGCAGCACATGAGCTGGACAGGGAGGGCAGCCTTAAGGATTCTCTTGATAGTTGCCGTCTTTCTTTCTTGGAATTTGCTTCGCGAGTCAAGTTAGAAATCAACACTATTAAAGAAAGGCTCCAAAAGTTGTACGTTGGTACCCGATCTGGCACTGCCCTAACAGAGGCAAGCAATAGATTTGAACAAACGGCTCTAGCTAGGCTGCGCACTGGCCATTTGCGTGCTCTACGTTTTGGGTTGGGTATTCAAGTCTATCCCATTTGCCCGAATGAAAAGCCACTATTATCCATATCTTTTCTTGCATTGGTTGTCTGAGGAACCAATTACTATCCTGTCCTGGAGTGTTTCTTCGGGTTTTGAAGTCCACGGGTTCATGGCCCTGATCTGATGTTGCGGTGGATAGGGTAGAATAAGCCCCAAACAAAAAACAACAAGTTTTGGAGTTGTGGCTCTAGAAATAGCGCATCATGTCCTTAAAGCTGACTAATTCTTTTAGGTTTTGTATACTTTCGCGATTGTAAAACACAGAATGTCTAAGCTTTTCAAAAAGCTCATTATTTTTTTAAATGAAAGCATTTCTGTTTTGTTTTTCTATGAATGACAGATCGAATATTTTGCTCATAGAAATTGGTTGTTATTAAGGTCCGTTATATGGCTTTCCGAACACTTCAGAAAGTTTAATTTTATTTACATAGATAGGAGGAGTTGAATACAACTGTTGATATGCAAATAATAAGTAACCAAAGATGTAGAAACAAATATGCAAGAATTCGGACAACTTCCGAAAATAATCTTCAAAACTGATATTTTAGTAAATTTGCGGCTTTACGATTTTTTTAAACAATAATTAGATTTATCATATTTATTTGATTTGAACGAACTTAAATGCTTCTTTCAGGTGGATGACATAAATTATCCTACAACAAATGACGCAAAACTGCTACGAAAGTCAGGATATAGAATCGAGATGAGAGAGAAAAAAATAGAGAGCTCTAACTTGAATTAACAGTTTGAAATAGCAGCTTTTAAGCATTTTATGGAGCTCACTACTTACCTTAAGCGTATACCATTCTAGCCACCATTCTCTCAACGTTTCTCATGATTCAGGTCTCAGCTATGCCATAGAGACACTGGTAAGCTGAAACTAGTCTGTTGTAGAAGAACCAAAATATGAAAATATTTGTCTTCTTAAATCATTGAGCAGAATCGCTAATTTTACGCCGCTTTTTTTAAAGATATCTTTCTGCATTATTTGATATTGAGTTTAATTTTTGATTCATAAACTCCAAATTTATTAACATTCTTAAAGTTACATCACTGAGCCTCCTCCAAACTGATAATCTCATCTCATATTCCATCCACCTTCAGATTATGCCACTGTTGACAGCAATCCTCAGGTTTAATCACGCTTAGCATTTTTCTTTTTTTAAGTATAGTTTCTATCTATTCGTTAGCTTAATACACTGATTCACTGCACACGAATGCGTACATATGTTTTAGTGAGATCTAGCCTCCAAGAAAATTTAACATATTTAATCGGTTTTTTATGATATAGAGACCAACAGACAATTGTGTTTGAGCAATTTAAGTTATATCGCATTCTCATAAATGATGACTTATTTTCGATTCCTAGAGGATGTATTTTGGCCATAGATATACTAACTAACCAAGATACTAAAAGATGATCTACGTTTGGCCAAAGATATTCAGTAAAAACAGTTCGTATTTTTTGAAATATTTTTAGCATTATTGTTTAAAAATGAATTGTATACTTCAAAATAATTTAGGAATTTGTTTAAACTATAGAGTTTGACTTAAATTATAGAGGTATGCAAATTCATTTGCATAGTTTGTAGTTTCAATGAAGCACATATCGTATCTACGTTGAACCTGAAAACCTCCATGGGATTTACTGGTGCCGGTGGAACATACATTTTGTTCATTGTTTAGAATGCTCCTGAGATCTAATATAAGGTATTATAAGATTATATTCTAGCAATAGTGGTATGAAGCACAGCAT
Organism: Stegodyphus mimosarum; assembly: GCA_000611955.2. Lineage (NCBI taxonomy): Eukaryota > Metazoa > Arthropoda > Arachnida > Araneae > Eresidae > Stegodyphus > Stegodyphus mimosarum. The sequence continues at coordinate 12,196 of KK117635.1, forward strand.
TAATTTTCTTAAAAGAATGTCTTTCATCAAAATAGATATTAGTACAGCGTGTAATCTATATGAAATATATCCTTATTGGTTTTTAAAAATTCTCACAATAGTCAACTGTACGTCTTTTGTCTTCTACAGTTTCCACAAGCTTAATGTTAATTTATCGAAACCTTCAGTTAAATTTTTGTACAATTTGTTTGATTTATTTTCATACTGTGACGCTTTGGGACCTAACGGTGCTCATATAGTAGTGCTGTAATAAAGGGAATAAGCTTTTGTCGGTAAATAATGAACAGAATTTCAAGAGGATTGTGATTTTTCCAAATTCAGAAATGGCTAATTAACTATTATAAAAAATCTCATGTGGACACTATTTGATTTCCTTGTATGGCTTATTAAATTATACACATTTTTTGCAGCATTTCATTTAAACATATTTCCTCGAATTTCTTAGAGATGTATTTCTCATTCAATTAATTCAGTTCTCATTTCGCGGTAAAGTAAAAATACATAAAAACTCAAAACATCTTCATTAAAAATCGTAAAATATAGGAAAACATAAAACAAAAAATACAATTTAAACAATTAAAAAAACAACGTTTACAATTAAAATTAGAATTTATACGCAAAAATAAGCATTTCGCCAAGAAGGCAGATTTTTTTTACGCACAAAACTAATAGTTTACTTTTGGTGCCACTTGACAAAAAGATATTGAAGGTGCAGAAACTGACTTAATTCACTATTCTGCTGAGTTTCAAATGCAAACAAATAGCCGTTTGTTAGACTTAACTCGCCACTTAAACATTTAAATTGTTGATAATTCTACAAATATTGTATGCACATTAACTAAAGACATAAAAAATCTTAACCGGAACATTAAAATAAATTATGTATATATATATATATATATATATATGACACTGGTGCAACGAAAAAGGGAGTTACGCAACTATGTGTTATAGCAGTCCCACATACAAAATTTCAACGTTCTACGTCTACTTGTTCTTGTGTTATGCGAGATACATACATACGTAAGTACGTACGTACAGACGTTAAGAAAAAATCTTTTCCATTTAAAATTAATTATGCAATCCTTTATTCTGCCGTACGTACAAATAGCAAGCAAAAACATCATTCAAATAGTTTCGAAAGCAGTTGAATTGGATATTTTCGTTGAAATGTGATACCCGAAATTTTTCGCGATTGCAATACCTCCTTTACTTCGTACAAAGAAGTAAAAATGTATCCAACATTTCTCTCATGTCTATATCTAATGTGAAATAAAATTTGTATAGAAACTGCTATAATTATAGTGTATTGCCTTTACTTACTGTAATTAAAATTTATTATTTTTATCTCAAGATGTAACTTTATATTAAATCCCGTATCTACTAAAACAAGAATAACATTGCAAGATAAATGTTATCACTTTAAGTCGTTTATATAAAAGAATTATTTTCAGACCTCACTACGGAATCAAACTTGCTGCGTTTGGGGAATCCTTAGATTCAACAACTATATGTTCTATATCTACAATAGTTTCCAAAAGATTAATGTATTATTCATCGAAAAATTAAGCTATTTTATATTTCTTTTTAATTTAAGTCACAAATAATACAGATTTTATATAAAGAAATTTGCAGTTAAACGAAATGTCAAAAGGAGGAAGCCAAAGAAAAATCTGTTAAACTTACTTTTGAACAATCGTGTATAAGAAAAAACTACTTAGCAGTATAATTTTTTACATTAATTAAAATTTTTAACGTTTTGATTCAAATTACTAGAAGCAAATCTAATGACATTTCTATTTGGAGTCAGATGAATTCTCTTAACACTGAAGTAATGTTGCTGTTCTCGTAAAAAATTTAGCCACTAAAGTTATACTTTCAGATTTTTGTTATTACCTTAATGTCTTCAATATTTCTAGATTAAAACCTTCTTTCTTCTTCGATTACTTTGCAACTTTTATTTAAGTTATTAGCTACTTTATATTAACTTTGTTATGCCTTTTCTGATTTGAGATGCACAAGCACTTGGTGGATAACAGTGTTTTCCAAGCATTTTAGCACCGTGACCCATGTATATATATATATATATATATATATATATATATATATATGTAATATTTAAGTGCGTAGTCATAAACTCGGTACTTTAACTTCTGGCTGTACACATGGCTTGGTGGAAAAGGCAGAAATAAGACATTGATAAAACGGAATTGAAGAATCACCATCTTTATTTTTACACATTTCAAATAATCTCTTTGGCAAACAAATTACTTTTCCAACATTGTCGAATACAAAAAATTTTTACGTAACAAGAAAAAGATGCTACGACATTTTCAGGCAGGCAAGCATAAGCAGCGCACCGCTGTTTGCAGCGTAGAAGCCAGGAAGAAAAGGAAAGCGTAATTACTCGTGACACAGTAACTTCGTAGGTGCAATTGTAAAGCTAAGCCATGATTGATTAATTTTACTTTTAGTTACCTTTTTAAAGCAGTGTTATGTAATTTGGAATGATCTCGAATTTGGGAGAACAGATGAATTTAGGGGGAAGAGCACCAAATCTAGAATGGATAATTTTGAGCTTGCCAATTATTTGTCAACATAGCCATAGTATTTTATTTTATCTTACATAGTCTTCCCTTCAAGGAGAAAAAAGCCTAGCCACAGAGAAGTCCTTTTAAAGAAAAAGCGTTAAAGCAGTAGCAAATGAAAAAAAAAACGTAAATCATAAAATTTTGATCAACGTAATTAATTAACTATAAAGTATAAATTTTGAATATCAATTTATAAAAAAATAAATTTAGTTTTTAGAGTCCTTTTAAATTTTCACCATTTTAGTCAAAAAGTCTTTTTGTTTGAGAGTTCACATAATTATATAATCAGGGAACGTTCTTATTATCACAGAGAATCACAAATAAACATTTTTACATAATCATTAGTTATAACTGAATGTAATACACATAAATATTTATGATAATAATTTCCATATTGATAAATTATATTTTAAAACCATAAATATAAGCGGTTGACTCAACCTTTCATCTTTTGAGGGGTTCGATAAAATGAGTACCAAGTTCGCTTGGGGGCTAAACACCGGGGTCCTGCGACAAGCTGACCTCTTGCCCAGGCAAAGATGCACAAGCACCTCGGAGCCCACGGTCTAGAAAGCAGATAACGGGGCACGGCCGGCCATGACTCTCTAAGGGCTGTTTGTGCCACATAGTTTAGTTTAAATATAATCGGAGTAACATTTTCAGAAATTATGGTTTCACCATTATTATCTTTCGTTTGCCATTCCTGATTTTATCAAACTGGAAGGCCTCTCAGTACTTCTAAGCAAACATCTCCGTCAATAGGTCTATCCTCTTGAGCTAACCTGTGTATTCTCTGCACTAGTGGCTCAGAGATGCCTAGGCAGTTACTTAAAAAGGCCTCCGTTCCTTGCATAAGCTAACTGACCTTTGTAAACTGCACTAATACATTCCATAATAAAAAAGCATAATAATTTTAATATATAAAAAATTACACTCAGTCATAAAAGCAGAGCCTTCAACATTACCTTACATGAAGAGGACAAAAGGAACAGCCGTACAGAGGTAATAACGGCCTCTGTTTCGGAACCAGTACTCCCTCAGCATACTCTATACTTAACATACAGTCACCCATAAATTTTAACATGCATTTATCATAATTTCATTTACTTATCTGTACAAATTTCACTTATTTTTATATCCACTTAATTTTCAGAATAATTATAAAATTTATATTCAAAATTATCAACACAAATTTTAAAATATAATTATTTATCTTAACAGCTTTCTCTAAGAATAATTGACAGTCTAACAATTAGTTACTTACTTTACTAAATCATTAAAATTCAAATTTCCAATGTCATCAAATTATATTTTGTTCATATCACAGTGGTACATTTTTAATATCCGATTTATTAAGAAAAATATCAGTTCCCAAAGTAGATTCAATTACACAAAAGCAGAAGTAAAAATAATTTTCTAGCACCTACTTCAAGTGTAATTTTAATTCTGTAAGTGGCGAGAGAAGATCTAGTTTATTCTCATAAGAGCCGGATCAAGAAAATGCAGTTCGATGACCTTCAAACACTGAAATGATTTGAAACGTTGGCACTCTGAAAACGCTCGTCATTTTACAATAAACAAACGCTAGATCAATTTTTAACGGCTAGCATTTTTAAGCACTTGCAGCAATCTATGACTCGATTTTTTTTCACATTTTCATATTGCTGTTGAATTACGTTGCACTTATTAAATCACCGCATATGCTGGATTAAATTTCGAAGAATGGATTTTGACTTTAGACAATTAAAACTTGTTTTGGAAAAATTCCGTATAATTGACTTGCTGACTGCAGGTTGCACATATAGATTGACGAAACCGTAGATATCTTGAAGATCAGCACATGAAGGCATTAATTAACTAATTCTCTTTCCCAATCGTAGCCACAATTTTGATGATAATACTTCGGAGAAGCACAGGTACACATCCATGTCGACTTTCTTTACATTCTTTCTTTAGAGCATTTACATTGGTGCATGCAACACCAGCACTAGACACAGCTTCCATGGGCTAATGTTCTCTTCACGGATGAGTCCAGATTCAGTCTACATTCTGTTTCTGCGATTATTGTTATGGACGGAACCTGGGACCCAATACCATCCCATCAATATCACGGAAAGGGACAGGTATGGTAGAGGAGTGATGGTCTGGGCAGGGATCATGCAAGATACTCTCACAATGTGTTTGACACTAGTTCCGTGAATGCCCACACGCACAGGCAGGAGATTCTAGAGCCCTATGTGCGACTTTTCAGGGGTGCTGTTGGCCTTAAGTTCATTTTTTAGACAACAGTGCATGACTACTTAGGATCTACGTAGTTGATGACTATCTGGAAAGCGAAGATATTCACTGAATTAATTGGCCGACCAATTCTCCTGACGTTAATCCTATCGAACATGTTTGCATAGTCCTGGGAAGGCGATTGCAATACGCCGACCCCCCACCCAGAACTATAAACTCCTCTACCAGAAAAATTTCTCTGGTAGAGGGTGGGTGCGATTTCCACAGGCACTCCTGAACTCTCTTGTTAACAGATGGCTACTCATTGTGCATGTTGTTTGTCTGTCAGAGGCGACCATACACCATAGTAGCCATATTGTCACTGCCATCTTTCAACCCCAACTTTGGACCACATTGGACTCTTGGCCATAACTCATGCTAGTGAATTGCATTTTCCTTGTTGTTTTGTACTCATTATTGCCATGCAATAATCTGTATCCATACCTAATTTCATTTAGGTGCATTATTTCTCGAGATAATTGAGAAAAAGTGTTCCATCTCTTAATTTTGTCGAACAGTGTATATATACATACATATTAGGCGCCGCTTAATGTCATCGCAGTTAATGTTTTTATTCAGATATTTTTACCGAATTGCCATAGTCCTGCGAGTTTGTATACGAAAATATGCAAAATAATATCTTTTATTGTGATCAGGAAGTAGTTTAATAGTTTAATGTGATAAAAACAATATAGAAAAAATTTTTAAGTAATGTAGCCAAATAAAAGATAAAATCACCAAATGAGGTCAAAATAGAACATGGAAATTACCAAATGACAGAAAAATATAACCAAGTAAAATGTAATGTCTTCAAATAGATTGATTAAATTGCAAAGAAAACGATTTTCTAAGTTTAGGGAGATAGGCTGGTCTAAACGGTTTAACGAAACTGAATTCTAAATGATCCGAAATATCTTTGCTGTACTTTTAATTAACTGCATTTTATAAATGTTTCTCTCTAGGATTTTCGGTAAAGTTCTGCTTAGTCATTTTTATCACGAGATCATTGAAAGCCGTAATAATATGAATTTCAGGGATAGAGCAGACTTGTTAGACCGCTATAACAAACCTCCAAAAATGAGTTACCGGAATGCTGCTCTTAAGTTAAGTGCACCTTTTCACTTCTAGTGTATGATTTTAAAAGAATCGTGAAGATATTATTTGCAAAGCAAAGGAAAATAGTAAAAGAATGCGCAGTGGGAAATAACATAATAATAAGAAAACAGTGAAAGTTTGGTATAGAAATGTTCGTGAAAAAACAGTGGAAGTCTTATGCCCATTGATGCTGCAGAAAGCTTGAGAATAGCACTAAAAACGAGAAATTATGATTTTGTAGCAACAAACGGCTGGTTTAGGCAGTAAAAGAAAAGATAAAACATTTTTTATAAGCGCATTCATGGTGAAGAAAAGTGCGGATTTTCTCCTGCAGAAATATGGTTATCAAATGTCTAAACTGTCTACAAAGTGCTGTCTTGAAAATATTTATAATCCGACAAACAGGTCAATGCTATAGTGCATTGTCTCAATATTGCGTATTTTTTAAAACTGAAAATTCAAATGGATGACAAATATCGGAAGATCGTGTAATCTCTCTGTGTTGTGTTAGTATGTATGGTGAAAGAAGAAAAAACATCTTCGATGATTTAAAGGAGCAAGGAGTTTACCTGTCGACTATAGGTATAATTGAAAGGAATTACTTTTGAAATAGAATAATGAACTGGAGAATGATATTCTTCTTCTTGCAACTGCAAAGCTCATAACATAAATGTTTCTAGTAAACATGCTGAAATTGTATATTTACCAGCAAATACTATAAGGTATTTCTCCCGTCTTCTTAGCATGCCTCCGTGATATAATGGTCAGCACACTCGGTGCGTATTCGAGAGGTCCCAGGTTCGAGTCTCGGTGAGGGCACTGCTTATTTTTCACGTCTCTCAGCATCAAAAGACCTAATGACTCTACAGTGTCTCTTGATCTAAAAATGGTGGTGGATGATGACACTCCCCCACCAGGATTTGGCGATTGGTTCCCCTAATCCCTAGTCGCCCTTTAAAAAGGGTAGTATATAAGGTATTTCTCCCGCCTTCTTCGCTTGCCTTCGTAGAACCAGCACACTCGGCGAGGGCACTGCTCATTTTTCATGACTCCTGCTTCAAAAACATTCATAATGACTCTAGAATAGCACGGCCATAATTCAAGCACGTGATCAAGGAATTATTAGAGCGATGAAGAATTTTATCGCCGTGAAATGAGTATTAGTCATTCATAACTACAGATATTAAATGCAATTGAATTAGCAAGGAAAAGTAGCTTTCTCTATGCTTCGCATCTTATGAACATATTTTAGCACCGTGTCTCAGAAAAGAAAATAAAAAGCTTTTTTAAGATTATACCACCGTTCAATAAATGATGAAATTAAGGAAGTTGAAGAAGACAAAACCTTTCCATGTAACATGAATTATGAACTGCCAGTTTCTTTCTTAAAAAAAATTCAAGCACATCACGTGATAAATTTTCAGAAAAAAAAATATCGTGGAATTGGTGAATTTCCTTCAAATGCTGAGATAAAAAACGCCTTCCAAACATCGAAAATAGAGGTATAACATCGGTCAAATAATTTCCAGAAACATTATGAGCAGTTCCTAAATGAACTTTTGCTGAACAATTATATAGTATAAGATACTAGTCACATTTTTCTTAATTAAAATTTTTATGAATGTATGTATTTGTATGTATCTAGTTATATTTTATTAAATAAACTTAATTTCATTGGAAGTATATTCTTTTCTCTTCGTTTAATATTACTAATCGTTTAAAATTATTAAAATTGTTAGTCAAGGATAAATGTGATCAAATTAAGCTGCGGCTGCTATCAGATGGTAAACGTTACAAATATTTTGCATTTTTCTTTTCGAAAATTTTAAAGCTCAAAAATTCCTTTAAAGTTCTTTGAACACTTTGAAATAAACGTTTTAAAATAAGAAAACTAACCGAAACAATTAATAACCCCCCCCACACACACACACAACAATTGATGTCACAAAAGATGCAAATATAATCTTTTTAAAAACGAAACTCCTCGCCAAATCTTGCAGCTCCTCTTCGGTTTGGCGATGGAATCCGTTATAGTATGTTCCCACCTCTTGTGAGACGACCCGCAAAACATACCAGCACCTGCCTTGCGAGCCACTTGTGTCTATTGGCCTGCAGCTGGCCTTTTGTAGTGGCCCTTTTCACCTAAATTCACTTAGGACTAGGGTGAAAAGGGTGCTATTCTTATTTTCTCATATTCATAGGCTGTATCTCGTAGCCAGATGCGCCCCAGCCAATTGTTATGCTTCTTGTCTTCTTTTGCTCGCTTCTCATAGGGGAGGGAATGATTCACACAGCTTGCAATCGTTTCCTTTCTATTATTAAAACATTTTCAGTTTTCTCTTTCATATGTGTATGGTGCCGATGAAAATACTTTGAGATGAATTTATAAAAAATGGAAAGCAAACAAATATTACAAAGTTTAATTAGTCTTTCGATTGATGTCCTGGTTAAGAATCATCGTAAGAGTAATTTATGACATCTAAGTTTCCAGCTTTAAATCAGACGTGTTACGTATGATATATAGTGATCTGGTTTTAATGTCATGATTTATTTAAAGATTGTGCAAATAGAAGTTCAAGTTATTCTACTAAATTATAAAAAGTGCAATCAAATCTTCTATTCACATACCAGTTTAAAATACAAGACAGATTTTTGCTTGTCACTACGATTTATGCTTGTCATCCTTATATATGCTAATTTTTACGCCGAACTAATTTTTGTTTATTTTAAACTTCACGATGCTATTTTTCTCAAATATGTGGTCAACGATTATTAAGCATGATAGAATACTATTATCATATTATTTACCATCAGGATACAATGGTAAATGCGATGGTATTAATTCCGAGAGCCTTGTTATTTTAAGGATTAATCTCAGAAATTAAAGATACAGAGCATAAAATCATATGTTTAAAAAGAACTATTCAAAGTAACAATACCAAATTGGAGAAAATCAAACCCCCCTTCAAAGCTATCATCCTTTCTGTTATTAACAGTCAACGATTATTATCATCCTTACTTGTGCTAATTTTTACGCTGAGCTAATTTTTGTTTATTTTAAACTTCACGATGCCATTTTCCTCAAATACGTGGTGGTCACCGATTATTAAACATAATAGAATACGGTTATCATGTTACTTACCATCTTAAAGTTAATCACGTGCAGATTTACTTAAAAAGGAAAGATTTAGTCGTTCAAACCATAACTATGTACTAACCTATGTAACACGCATTTTTCCCCTGGGGTCTGATCGCCTAAGCAAGAGTCTAGAAACCAATTTTTCCAAAAATGAATTGACAATCTTTTTTGCAGAGATAAGAAATTTAGTAATAGATATTATGATAAAATATATTTCAACGAACATTTCAACTATGTTTCATATAAAATCCTAAATATTGTCTAAATGATATCTACTGTTTTGTATACGTATATATACACCAGATGCCAGGGCCGGGACGAGGGTGATGCAGGTGAGGCACTTGCCTCAGGTGAACAAATAGAAGGGGCGCCAAATTAACTACACGATCAAAAATTTATTTTTTAAATTTATGATTTTTGACTTTTAATTTCGGAATACATCAGTGAATATTAAAAGAATTTTGTATTAAAAACAATCCAGCTAAAAAACGAAAAAGAAAAACTAACAGCATTAATTTATTTTCAAAAGACATGAGCTTCTCCAGTAGTATATATAATACATTCTAACATTAAAATTTGTTTGTTAAAGTAGCTTTAAGGAACTAATTACACTTGATGTAACGAATTGGAGAGACTAAACTTTCATAGAAAATATTATACTGCCGACATTAGTTGTTCTCATTAGTTTGACTTAAGCTCTTTATTCAGTCATAACAAACTTGCCAAAGTCCACGGCATAACTGCTGAGTTTTGCAGTTTCATAAACGTCATCTGAAATAGCATCGGAAGAATAAACAAGGGTGATTGAAAATGAAATGTACCGTATTATTGGTTATTGCACTTTCTTTCTTTCTCTTTTCTTTTTTTTTTTTTTTTTAATAAAATTTTTCAAAAAACGAGCCGCATGAATCGAAGTTTTTGGCTTATATTCACACTCATGGTGCGCGGGAACTATATGGATTGTTTCATTTAAAGTTATTTCTGAAGCAGATGCTGAAGGAGTAAACAAAATGATTATTGTTTGTCAACTGGGATGTAAAGATATAAAGTAAGATATATGTTTTTTAATAATTTTATTGTTTATATTGAAACAATAAAATAAATTTTTCAGTTTTAGAGAACTAAAAAAGGAGGTTTAAAATTTTGAGTACTTTGTGTGGAAGATTTAAGACAAACTGTTATGGCTAATTATAACGTAATTAATTGATTTTGACGTAACAAATATCTTTTAAAAAATTTAGTTTTGTTCCGTTGACTCTAACGGGATCGATATAAAAATATATTTAAAAGATATGCTTCTTGCTAAAAAAAATTAAGAAATACTCGTTGCTGTGAATAAAAATTAATGATAAACACCTGTCATAGTCTCCAAATTTAACACATGTTAAGTTTCTTGAGTTAATTGATGAGACGCAATAAAAGTAAAGATAAAATATGAAGTATGATTAAATCTTGTTAATTTTAAAATTATGCTTTTATTGCCGAGATATCATGAGATTGTTATGAAAAAAGGTGTCTGACAGCCAAACTATTGGCATATTTAAATTAGATGGCATATTAATTTCTGATCAAGCTCAAATAAACGTTTCGTCGGGAGTGGATAGTTTAACTGATTAAAGATTCTGTGAATATTAAAGACTGATTTCATTAATTAATCCATTACAATGATGCTCGCGACACTGTATGCTTTAGAAGTGATGCTTTCGTGAAGGATGTTTTGATAGAACTGTCTGATATGTCAAGGTACAAAAGACTAAATACAGTCAAGCCGATCACTACAATAAACTGTTTGAACAAGTTGGCTATGTTATCCCTCGGGCACTTCTGAATGCGAATATTAATGGAAAGACCAGAAATGTAGAAATTATTACTTAATAGCTGTTAAGAAGAATTTCCACGATCTAAAATATCTCTTTAAGTGCTTAAAATGAAAAGCCGCAATTTTATTTAACATACCGAAGAGCGTTAACTTTGTGGAACTGCGTTAAAGGTTAAAAAAAAAAAGAAAGAAAATGAAAGAACTATAAAATTCATTGCACATAAGAGAATTTCAACCAATGACGGAAACATGTTCGTATAATTTTAGAAATGTGAAATGATTTCAGTATAATAACCATACTCAGGTTTCATTAATATTGCAATGCACAGAGGATTAGTAATTTAAATTAAGAATTATAATGGATTTTGATGCATTAATAACAATTCCGGACACAAAAGCATCTACAAGCTTAGAACTTTTAAAAAATAATTCACGGTTATAATTTAGTTCAGTCCTATCCGAATTTTGGAAGCAGCTTTTAGATTTTTTTTAACGTTGCCAGTTACTGTAGCTAGTTACGAAAGAAGCTTTATCAAACTTAAAATAATAAACAACTATATGAGATCTTCACTAAGCCAAGAAAAACTTTCGAACATGGCCATTCTCTCTATAGAACAGGAGTTAAATAATCAAATAGAAAAAAAAATATTGATGATTTTGCTTCTTTTCAAGAAAAATTAAGTTGTAAATATACTTGAAAAGTTTATGCCATAAAATTTCGAGCAGATGTTTTATTTATACTACTTAATATTGTTTGCCATCTCTCAAAAAGCATATTTTTAATGTTTTCCATTTCAGATTTGTTAATCATTATATATGTTTCCCTTTGTGGAATGTAGAAAGCTATAATTAAATATTACTGTAAGAATTATTGTATTTTCACTTGAAATAGTTACTTTAAATTAGCATAAAATATATATAAATATAGTTAATTTGTTAATTTGTCCTATACATATGATTATATGTATATACATGCAATAATGCATATATATATATATATATTGTATAGATATATTGCGCGTGTTTCTATAATGTTATGTTTTCAAACATCATTTAGTATTATTTATTTATTCTCTCCCCACACACAAATAGGTAAATAAATAATTTTGCATTGTATACAGGGGCGCACATTTACTGCTTTGCCTCAGGTGAAAAATATGTAGGCACGGCTCTGCCAAATGCTCAGATACTCTGATGATGATGAGTATTCTTTAAATGATCGATCCGATGGTCTTTTTTCTGGATTGCAACTCTGTGTCGTGATTTTTTAAATGACAGAAGGGTTCTTCGTTACATTTCCCAGGGTAATGATTCCCATACCTTTTCCGCTGATTTCCAGAGTCTTTCAATTGTGGTGGGTTTGCGCTTAAAGAGCTGTTTTCAAGAGAGAATAGGCGTAATAGTCCATAGGTGAAACCATAGGGAAACCATATGGTCCATAGGGGAATTCGCAAAAGTATGTTGAAAAGATAGATAATGCAATACCTATATCAGCCTTCATTTTTCAATGAATGCAGTGGTACTTTTCGAAGTATGACTTGTTGCTTTGTCTTAATGAAATTTCATGCCTTGATATGCTTTCGGGTTTGAATAGAATGACATTTACTCTGTTGTGAGAGTCAAACATTTCTTAGTACTGACTGTTAATGTTTTGGAAACAAGAATAAAAAAATAAGTAGGTCTTATTCACGTTGAAATATATTTTGGTTCATACATTTCCAAAATTTATTTCTGCGTATCATTTTTTTAATGCACTAATGTGCATTTACATTTTTATTTTCGCTGCATACTATTTTTGCCTCAGTATCATATCTTTTCTTCGAGACACTCAATGCTTGACTGAAATTTCGTGTCCTTAATAGTGTTAAAAAGCCAAGAGTCTTTTCCATTATAAATGCCGTCGAGAGAGCGAATTTTTTTTTTACTTTGAACTATTGCGTTCACTTCAGAATAGCTTCTTAAATGTAACGTCTTTGTAAGTATACTTTTTATTATTTCTACATGTTAAAGGATCACATCATGCCAAAACTTTACCTCGATATTTTGTATTATTTGGTAAAATACAATATTTAGATGCAATATCCTTCGTTTTCAGACTTTTATCCACATTTTCGAGTATCAATAATTTTCTTTAATTATGAAACACTTTTTCTCTGCAACTTTTAATTTCATATCAACAGCAAAGGAAGCTTTTGTTTCCTGGGAAACATGGCACAAAACGTTTCAGCAGCAATTAGGCAATATAATTTCTAACACTGTAGGATATTTTCTCCCTCCTTACCGCGTGCATTCGCGGTGTAATTAGAAGCACGTCCAGTTGGTAGTTGCAAGGTTCGGAGTTCGAATCCCAGCGAGGCATTTTATTTTTAATTTATTACGTGCTCCGCCTTTTGGCACAACACGGAAAGGAAGGGATGCCCCGTAGAGGAACTTTTTAAGGAAAACCGGTTCGTATCCACGTTGCGCATGCAAAAACGATGAAATGCCCAGCCAGCGAGCCTGTTCGCCGGGACTGAAATTCTGGACGGAACTACCAGTGTTTAGCTGCTTTTAGCGCTCGGCTGCTGGTGGGCTCTTGCCGAGTGCATTGCATATTTTTCATGTCGTCTTCTCCGATGAAAAATCTTAATGATCCTTCAAAAACTGTCGAACTAAACACCTGGTAAACTATTATATTTATGGTCGTACTGAAAGAGGAAGATGGAACCAACTGTAAAAATCCCCTGAACGACTGTCTTTTTTTTTTTTTTTTTTTTT
>KK117635.1:25895-38161 GCA_000611955.2 Stegodyphus mimosarum
TTTTTTTTTTTTTTTTTTCCAGAAGACCGAGCAATTCACTTTGGAAGAAATGCGTGTTGCATTATTTGTAGACAGACTTATAAAATTTCTAACTTTCTGTTTATGGGGAATAGTTTATTTATTCAATTGACTTCACATGACGACGATCCGCCTAACGGCAAGAATGCCTTTGCAGGGCATTTTCTAAAAGAAACTGGTCCATATTTATGTTACATATGGTGAAAAGCATGTACCCTTCAAACTAATCCATTTGTTGGGATCCAAATTTGAGTCGAATTGCCAGTATTCAGCAATTAGCTACTTTAGTGAGTCCTTCTAACGATAAGTGTTAGTGAATGGATTCTCTGTTCGAGTTCTAAAACCTCTCTATACTCAGTAAATTTATATTACCCATGCTATGAAACAGATGATTAGGATGAAATAAAATTCTTGTCACTCATGCGGACGAGTCTTAAAATAATGCACAAGTGTAGTGTGCATAACTTGTAATAAGTTCTAATAAGAAATCTGAAACATATTTTCATTAACAGTAAACTATGAAATGTTATGAGAAACTTTGGGTAATTTTCAAAAACTTCCTTGAATAGAGAATGGACTCCGCCAGTTGAAGATATTTTTTTTTAAATCTTACACTGTTTCTCAATGTTCTAAAAATGTCGCTGAACAGAAAAATTCTTAAAGTAGATATTCATTATATAGAGGTTCGAATGTATTTATTTTCCATGAAAGCTTTTACCTAAAAATGAAGAAAAAAATAAATGGTGACAAAGCATGTGTAGTTGGCTACCGCAGACGACAAAACTTCCATAGGCGGCTAAAGCAGTTTCCTTAAAAATGGAAAAAAGTTAAAATATCGGGAGCATGATCAGAACGGGACAGAAAGATATGAAACGAGTGAATGACGAAGGTAAATTTCCACAAAGCAAAATGGCGATGTTCAGTTTGCACTGCGCAAAATTGCCGTTAGCCTTTATTTCACAGTTATCTCAAGATGTGGAAAGCATAATAAAAAAAGGCATGCCTGTGCCTCATGTATAATCATAATATATTATTTTTAATTTACGTATAAAGTAAATGATTAAAGTACTTGTATTTGAAACAGTAGCAAGGCGGGAAAAAAACCAGTGTTAAAGAAAATTAGGTCTTGAAAAACGTCAACTGTTTTTCTTTCTTCCCCATTGACCCCATTTGTATTCCCTTCGACTCTCATCTTTAGATTTGAGTTTCAAGTTTCACTTTCTGATGACAGGCGACATGATACATTATCCTCCCGCATTTCTCATGGGTTTCACAAAAGGCGGGAAATACACAGTAAAATATTTCCTTTTGCCTCCTTCCACCTTGTCCGCCTTTGTTCTTTTTGGACATTTTACGCTCCCGCAGATTTAAAAATATCGGAGCCGTTTCTTTCGTACCTTCTTCTTCTTCAGGCGGAAATCTATCACGCCCAATGTGAGGTATTATCGGAATATAAAATATCGGTTCATTTCTGCTTCTGGTCAAAAAGAGTCCTGGCCCTGATAAATGATGTCCATGCTGGAAAGGGATCGGGTCCGACCGTCCTGTTGTGGGGTGCACACACAATGCCATATTATGTGCTTCCAAATCTCTGAAGCAGAGATGTTTTGTACCAGGGCTTGAAAGTTTCGGTGAAAGTATTTGTGAACACCTTTTCTTCGTTTGCGTCCATTTTTCTTTCATTGAGTCCCTCCTCCCTTCTTTTCTGTTGTGCGACACGTTTTAAAAAGTGTCATGTGAGTTTCAGCTGTTATGGAACTCTAGAACTACGACAGTAGTCGTTGAATGTAAATACTACTGAGAAATTCGGCAGTTCTTGGGCTCTTTTTCCGATAATTTTAGCTTCAAAATGTTCTACTCATGTAAAAATTATTTTCTTAGCTTTCAGCTTTATTCTTAATTAAAATTTTTGTTAGTCAATAATATGTTACACTAATATTCCCAGAACCTTCCGTGTATTAACATTTGTTGAGACAGAAAATTTTTGGAAACAATTTTCATTTATTTCCATTTATATCAATACCTCCAAGTGATGTTATTATTTTTACTTTGTGATAAAATGTTCTTTTTAAATAGATGTCACAAGATGATGACCAATAGATCTTTCATTTACCTCCGTTATTATAAAGGTGCTATGCTCATCAGCGAAACAGTATTAAGCATTCACTATCATTTTACCTGTACGTGAGTTGTTAATTTTTAGAAAATATTAGGTCTCACGAAAAAAGAAACACGAAAAATCAACTGCGCCTTCACTAGTATTCTAACCACAGGTCTTCCAATTGCAAATTAAAATGTGTTAAACACTTACATCACAAGAAAACGCCCTCACGAATGCGGTAACTCCTTACGACTTTACACTGTGTATGGCACAAATAAAATGATCTCCTAACACTTCACGGTAAATCGATTCCAAATTTTTTAACTTTACTTTTCATGGATATTGTCGTCTAAATTGAAAATAAAATTTGTTAAATATGATGAAATTTTGTAGCAACAATTAAAGAAAATTTCTCTGTTTGTTTCTTTTTTCCTGAAGTAATACAGTTTCTTAATATTTTTATACTTTTCTTCTTGTACCATTTTATGTTCAAAGAGTAACTGCGGAAAACAAATGCTAGAGATTTTTAAATATAGATCCTTGTTGAATGTAACTTTAATTTTATTCATTTAATTTTAGTTTTATAGGTTGGTCGTAGCAGATATTATTTTATTTAAGAATATAATTTTTGTATAACTTTTCATACTTTTACAATTTTTGAAGCCTTTAAATAAATTATTCTCTGAGGAGATTATAGCTTAATCCCTTCAGATTATACCTTTTGATAAGTCGACAGATTTTACCTCATAAAGAATACAAACTTTACTTGGTTGTTAGATTGCGAATTTTGGCTTTCCACAGTTTTTCATGCTTTTTTTTTTGCGAAGTATATTTCAGAAAGTATCCTTCGATTTTTAGCTCTAGAAACCCCTCAAATGACGCTGCACATATTCATAAGCTGTGCCTTCAAATTAATTTCATTTATCATTTTAAAACATAACAAATAATTTGTCTTTTAGACCCAAAATGCGTAAGTGACTACTTTCCTGTTCTCTGCGTTTCCTTTTCTAACTGGAAATTACTTCTCTCTATCATCCAGCTAGTATTTCAGCTAGATGACTAATTAAAATCTCTCGAGGATATCCTCTAAAAATTATCTGGATTCGAAATGTAAAAAAGGGAAACAACGATTAAGAAGATTCCAGAAAAAATACTCTTTTTAGTATGAATGCAAAGCGTTTCTCTCAAATGAAGGCCGATATTTATCATTTGTCACAGAACACGACAGACACTGACACTGGCAGTACATGCCTTGAGAGATGTCTCTAGCAAAGTTTTGCCCCAGCAACTTTCTTAGTACAACAGTAATAAAGTCCTTCTTCAAAGCAATTCCAAAATTTCCATGTTTGAAAAGGTACGACACCGAGCTTAGTGCAGCTGAAGGTCTTCAGCAGCAGAGATGATGTTTCCTCTCAACACTTCCACAGTGTATAAGTTCTGAAACCTTTGAAAGCCACGGGCATGTGAGGGTATTGTGATATTTCAAAAAAGCTCTTAGCTATCATACATCTTTTAGCTATGAGGAAGCTGGTCCGACGTTCTACAAATTGCCAAGTTGTAATACACTTGTAATCTAACTGTTTAAATGATGTGTTGACAGTATCTAAGTAGAGTTGTTTTTTAGCGTTTTTTTTAAGCGAATAGACTTACGCCGCTTTAAAAAGGGCTACGGCAACTGTAATCCGTTTCTTTGAAGATCGCTTTACCTTTAAAGCAGAATGATAACAATATCTCTAGATTTCACTCCAACTAGATTTCTCTTTGTAGACAAAATTGAAATAAGAATTTGCAGTTAACGGTCTAGAAATCGAAAGAAGCGTTATCCTTTAAATGATTATTTTAACCACATTCAGTTCATTGGAACATTTACAAGCACCACTTTGCCAGGTTCATGCAGAAAGAAGACATTTTCAGCTTTCGTTACATGCAATGTATGATAGATATATTTTACGCGTTTGTTCTACCGTAAATCTACTTACATGCTTTATATATTCCAGTAAACGAAAACTCAGAGCCTCTTCTAAGTTAATCAACCTATTATTAGTACCCACAGAAAATTTAAAAAAAAAAAAGGAAAATCTGAAAGGTTTCAGATTTTAAATTACGTCCAAAGGAGCGTTTTTTTAACATTTTGTGTGTTACCTTTATCTATTAAATATCGTGATCTTCGCACTTACACCATAAAATTCAGATCAACAGCAATATCGCAAAATAATTTTAAAATGAGTCTATTTTAAGAATTCTCGATACACAGTTCCGCGCGCTGAAGATAAAAGGTTCCCCCCCCCGTAGAGTGTTGCCATTGCTCGCTTTTAAATCGTTTGAGTTTGTTCATCGAAAATTCGTTAAAGTTTTATAAAATATGAAATAGATAATAAAACAAATTCCAAATTCGGGCTTCCAGATGCGCATATTCGGGTGGAAACGTACGTTATTCAAAATTGGGTGGCTCGAGGTACCGTTGTTTTATCACATTTGGAGAAATATACATACATTTATGCAGATTCTTTATTATTTAATTTCTTTAAATATAGTACAGAGCTACAATATTTGGTGATAACAGTTTGAAAAGTGATACAACGCTTTTGGTGTATAAGATATTTCTCCCGCCTTTTTCGCATGCCTTCGTTGTGTAGTGGTCAGCACGCTCGATGTGTAACCGAGAGGTCCGTGGTTCGATTCCCGGCGAAGGCGTTGCTCATTCTTTCAATGTTGCTGCTTCAAATACCTATTGTCTCTACAAGCGATTCGTCGCAAAACAAGAACAATAGTCCTTCAGGGACAAAAGCCCGTTTGGATTAATAAACATTTATGTGAAATTAGAAAGGATTACAAATTAAAATTATCGTCCCCGTTTGTTTTACATTAACAAGCAATAATTATTTACGATTTTAGGAACAGTTAGCTATTATTAAAATAAATGTATTAAAATAATTCGCACACAAAGCTAGTTAAACAAAATTTTGTTATTTGAATTTTTGTGCATTCATAGTATTATCAATTTCTTACGCTTTACGAAAGAAAACAGACAGAACATGTAATCATATATGAACTCAATCT
This sequence comes from Stegodyphus mimosarum, assembly GCA_000611955.2. Classification (NCBI taxonomy): domain Eukaryota; kingdom Metazoa; phylum Arthropoda; class Arachnida; order Araneae; family Eresidae; genus Stegodyphus; species Stegodyphus mimosarum. The sequence continues at coordinate 31,075 of KK117635.1, forward strand.
AACTGCCACTCTTTATTCCTTTTACTAGCTTCTTTTTCTTTCCATGCAAAGTCATTTAAAATCGAATCTATCTGTGATGTTCATATATAGTATATTATATAAACTGAAGAATATTTTTTAAACAACTACTTGAAATAGAAATTTATTTAAATACATAGAATTTCACCTGAAGTTTTATATTTGTATGGAAATTCTAACCATTTTCTTCTCATAACATATATTATAATCAATTATTAAGAATTTATCCAAAAGTTGCTTTTGAATATGCTTCTACATCCATTTTATAAAGATTTTTTTTTTTTTTCAAATTAACTCACATATCTCTCTGTATCCTTTCTATCCCCATTCTTTACCTGATTTTATTCCAAACTAGCAAAGAGAAAGTTCTTGTTTGACAATAAATAAATAAATAAATAAATAGAATGGAGACAGTTTCAAAGAAAAACAAAGTTAAAAAAAGAAAAGCTGCAGAATCCGACTTTAAATCGGAACATACGTTCGAAGGAGAAAGAATGAAGCGTATGCAGATGATTTGCCTTTTGTTCTGGTACGCGCCCAATGCATCACAATAGAGGTGTTCCTCTGTACTCACTTCTTCGCCTGACTGCCTCACAATGGCCGCCATTGTCGCAAATTCCCGCCTGCTGCGACGTTGCCAGTTGCCGAATAAAAAGAATGTGGATTTTTGAAGTTAGAGCGTGCTGTCGGGCGAGCCTCACAATGCTTCCGTTTGGAACACTGTTGCTCCTTTTGTGGGAGGCTGTTACTGCCCTTTGTTGTGGCCATTCCTCTGATTTGCAACTGGTAGAGGACTTCATTTCCCACCTCAAAGAGAGAGATGGACTCTGAGGAAAATGAAAGATAAAGAATCCGACATAGCATTTGTTTAGCATTCACTTGCATGGAGTAACTGTGGTAATTCGAAAACGAAGCAAGCTTTTCCCTTTTTGAGAGACTACGTAACGTGCAAAGTAAATGCCTCACAATAACCAATCACTTTAAACAATCAAAATATCGTTCTCTGAAAGAGCGGGAATAAAATTATTTTCGTTTGATGTTTGCCAAGCTTTTGTGCCATCAAAAGTCAACACGGTGTCTCGCGTTTTAGATGAATCAAGGCAGAAATTTCACCAGTCAGGATGAAGATGATTTTATAGCGTAGTGTTATTCATTCGGAAAAAAGAACTGAAACTGGATAAACTTTGTCAGAATTCTAAACTGCGTGTTAAATTTTACACTTAAGAGAAATAGCTAGGGGTTGTTTGCATATTCATTTCCCTTTTGATCAAGTTATATTTTTTACCCAAGTTTCATCTATTCGTAGAGGTGGAAAGAAAAAAAAAAAAGAATCTATTGAATTACCAGTTTTTCTGAGAAGTCCCGTGAAAGACAATAGTTTAATTTTAAAATAACATTCTTTGCCTTAGTTTCAATCAAATTCTATATTTTCATTTCCGTTAACTATGAAAATTTACTCCTGTGGGAAATAACAGTATGGTATGAAAGCAGTTATAAAATATCTTTCAAATTAGTGCAATGAGAAAAAATATGGTCTTTACTTCAGTGAACCAAAAGATACTGGGAAACAAAATGCGAAGAATTATTAGGTATTTCTCTCGCCTTTTTTTCGTATGCCTTCGCGGTGTAGGGGCCAGCACTCGACGCGTAACCGAGAGGTCCATGGTTCGATTCCCGGTGAAGGCGTTGCTCATTTTTTCATCTCTCCTGCTTTTCAAAAATTACCTAATGTCTCTACATTACTACGTGCTCTTGTGCGTACTCTCGCGGTGTAAGTACTTGGCATGTCGAGCTAGGAAGCAGAAAATCCGCGATCTCAGTCCGGATGATGGCACAATTAAATTTTAATATTTCCTAATCCGAAATGCCTATTCTTCGATGGAATCTGAAATAAAATGTGGGTGACAATAATTATTCTTTAACTAGATTTGGTCGTTTGCGTCTCATGCTTCTTCTCAGTCGATTTTTTAAACGCAGGATAATGTGACGAATTATCTTACTCTCCCGTGTTTGCTGATGTGGTGTATGTGGTTAGTATGTCCGGTTAGGGGCTGGAAGATGCATGGTCCTAATCTCGGCGAGGTTGCAGGTCTCGTTTCCGGCTCAGGAAAATATAATCGTTTCCATAAACATGCATTGGACAGCATTTGCTGTTTTTCGTAACCGGCAATATTAGGAATGATACCCTAAAATATTAATAGAACTTGACTATAAAGGTAAATCATAATTTACTGAAAATTGTTTGTTTCTCTTTCAGCGTTCTAAATGTAATATTAGCACTTAAAAAACAAGTGCAAACCTTTTATATCATAGTTCTCACCCAAAACAGAATAAATTTTAATTCCTTGTGAAATATTCTGACATGCATTTATTCTACAAAGTAACATTTGTAGAGTCATTAGGTATTTTTGGAAGCATCAAGACATGAAAAATGAGCAACACCTTCGCCGGGAATCGAACCACGGACCTCTCGGTTACGCGTCGAGCATGCAGACCACTACACCACGAAGACATGCGAAGAAGGCGGGAGAAATGCCTTATATACTCCCCCTTTTAAAGGGCGACTGGGGTTTTGGGGACCCAATCGCCAAATCGCGGTGGTGGAGAATCATCATCCACCACCTTTTTAGTTCGGGCGCCACTGTAGAGACATTAGGTTATTACGAAGCAGGAGACATGAAAAATGAGCAACGCCTTCGCCGGGAATCGAACCACGGACCTCTCGGTTACGCGTCGAGCATGCAGACCACTACACCACGAAGGCATGCGAAGAAGGTTAGGTTATTCAATTATGGCACAGCACACGAGGGCTATCTGCCTAATGGGAGGGATGCCTTCGTGGAGGACTTTCTAAGGGAAACTGGCTCGTATACACGTTACACATGGGGAAAACCACGAAAACGCCCATGCAGCCAGCCCGTTCGCGGGATTCGAACCTCGGACCGAACTACCAGTGTTCAGCGTCTTTACCGCTCGGCCGCTGGTGGGCCGCGAAGAAGGCGGGAAAAATACCTTATACATTCATATTTTGAAAAAAAAAATTAATATTTTTTAAGATTTATCTCATTTATTTATACAATATTCGTTTTAAATAATTAAAAAAATTTAAAATGATGTAAAAATTTTCTTGTAATGATTCTCTAGATACAAATTTAATGCTTGAAAGGTTTTTTTTTTTTTCTTAAATCAACTATAAAATTCGATCTAAGTAATTTCGTTCCTTCCCGCTATTCCTTTATATTCCGCCCAAAAATCTGCAGAAGAGACGACTTTATGAGCGAGAAATGATTGAAAATAAATAATGTCCTCTCTTAAAATCGAACACAGGATATTTTAATAATTGATTTGATCTGTTTATCGTTATATTACAACAACACATAAGGAAAAAGTCTTAGCTCCTAAAGCAAATATGTGTAATGACTATATGTATTTCGTAGGCGACACAAGTTGTCATAGTTGGTTTCATGATCTTATTCACAGTGATCGTATTGCTTCTTGTTATGTTCTTCTTTCGGATCGGCTCATAATTTCAGTCTAAAATTTCAAATTAGTTTAATTAAAATTAGTGTAATTAATTCAAATTAATTAGACTGTGGTGTAGAATATTGTCATCTACCAAAATAAATCGCATATTGAAATCATGCATGAGGATCTTTAATGGCATGAAATGTTATCAGACAGCCGTTGCAAAAAGTTTTAATGTCGGGAAACAACGAAGAAATATCATTTAATAATCGAAGATGCTATTATTTTTAAATCACTTATGGAATGCATTTTGTAGATTGTTCTACTAAAATGCATCGAAAACATCTGAAAAATGTTTACATGCTCAGCTCCTGCAAATGCCCGATGTAAAGCAAGATAAGGTATTTGCAAAATATAGAGGCATGTAAAATTTTTTGATTAGAACGGTTTCTCGTGGTACAGATTCATTGAAGGAGGAAAAGTACGCGATTTGCGGATAATATCCTATAGCGTATTTGCTTCAGGTCAAAAGAAGGTTTTGCCATGATGTTGGAAAACGTCGATAATCCAAAACTGAGCATTCACCGAAGGTAGGATTTCAAAATGCTTCGCTGGCTGTGTGCTCAAATAAATCTGTCATGTGATATTCCTCAATTAGTGAGCGAACCCTAAGACAGAAAAAAGGCACACAAGAATATCATGCTTAAAACAGATGTTTCAAATAGACCCTCAGATCAAACAAAATGAGCCTTCAAGGATGATTAGATTGTGATAATATATTGAAATAACAACAAAGAGATAACTGCTCACGCCTTAATTTAAATGATGACTTGCAACAATTATCACAAAAACTCTCAATTGCAGGTGTTCTAAATACTCCTGAACATATACCCAGAGCCAGATGATGAACAGGATCCAGTTTCAGTAATGCGGATGGTCATTCAAAGCCATAAATAATTGAGCGATAATCAAGTCTAGAGCAGACAAATGCTCTATAAATCCAAATCAAAGAGCAGCGATCCCCATCTCCCAAGAAAGTGTTTGACATGGCTTTTAAAAGATTCAAAGTTACTAAGCACTTTTTCTTTAGTACAGAATGTGGGGAAGGAAAGTCAATTTTTGGTCAAACATCACTCCTAAAAATTTTATTTCGGATGCTTCTGGAATGAGCGACCTATGAAGATAATGCTCAGGCTCAGGATGGAGGTTACTGCTTTTTGCAAAAGTGTTTGTATTGAAAATATGAAGCCATGTTTGTTTGACCATTTCTGGATCCTGTTAACAGAGATCTTCGATTTTCCACGTATCTGATATCTGAAACTTGACAACTTATCTAGAAATCATCAATATAAAGCGTCCCTGAAAAGGCTGAAGGAAGTTCTTTTAAAACTGAATTTATTTTTAAACTAATATGTGTAACATTAGGTGAGGTACATCCTGGTTTTGGCAGAACATGCTTGAAAACACAGAGCCAATTCTTATTTAGAATGTCCTAGCCTTCAGAAAGTTCTGTATGAAAATTGGTAGGTTCTAGCGCAAGCCACTGGCTTAGAGATCACAAATTACGCCGTATCTCAAGTCTTTATCATAAGCCTTTTCAATGTCAAAAAAAAAAAAAAAAAAAAATTTTTGAAAAACGTTTTAGGGTTAAAGCTTCTAAACGAAGTAAATTATCTACGGGTGTTTTGGCTTTAGGGAAACTATTCTGATATGGCGAGATGATATTTTTATTCTCTAATATAAATAGACAAGACTCCACTTCCTTACAGAGGATTATGGCCATTAAAATTACCTAGCATATCAAGAAGAACAGACAGCTGCTCAATGAGGTTATCAAAATTTTGCTGATCTATGCATTCGTTTGGCAGCAGGTACACAGAACGCATGGTCACTAGTGTTTTATATTAAACCGTACAGCAGTAGCTTGAAGTGGAGTTGTCAGTGGGATCATATTTATAGGATGAAGTAAAAGTAACTACTCATTAGGCATTCTATCAGTAATTACATTTACCTTCCTTGCTACTGAGTATCTTTTAAGCTTCACAGCATGATCTAGCTTTAGGAGTGTTTTTTGTTCTGCCAAGCGTACCGTATGGTGGGCACTAATTGGTTCTTTGATATTATTGAGACCATGACGGAAGCCATGAGAATTTCGGGAAATGAAGGTGGCCATCAAGAATTTTTATTTTTCCGGTTTTGCTTCTTGAACTTCCAGGAAAGCAGGTGCTTTGGAAAAGTCAGACCTCCCCGTGTTCCCATATTGTCTAGCGGCTTACAGTACATGCTGCTAGAAAACTGCTGCTGGGACTTCTAGGTTTCTTTTCAACTTTCTTTTCAGAAATGGGCTATGAATTTTGGTCTGGTATTACTTTTTTTTTTGAGTGGGTACCATAGACTCTCTTTCTTTGAAGATCAAGGCATTTGTTTTTTATATGATATGAAGATTACTGAAGGTAAATAGGATTTCGTTCGACACTTAAGCTTTTTCTGAGTTGATACAGATTTTACAACTGCTGACTAAGATACATTAGAAACTAGTTGTGCATTCAAAAGTACTTTGCGAGCTTCCGCGTGTGTAATGTTCTTGACAATCCAAAGATACTGAAATTCCTTTTCTTTCGTGAAGGGGAGCAAGTACGTGCATAGGCAAGATGATTCCCTTTGCAGCCCACACAAAGCGGCATAGGACTACAACTGACTTTCGTATCCCCCAACAGAGCATTTTTCACATGTTGCGACAAGCAGACTTAGTATATCCAAATCTTTAGTAAAGCAAGGCACAGAGTTCGGCACATATGGTCGAACAGGGCAATGCAAGTAACCATTTGGGGGCCTTTTCATTCTTCGAACGATCAGAGGTTTAAAACATTAGTATAATATACTTGGCCTCGCAACTTGCAACTGACCATCTTTCCTCAACTTTATCCTCCTAGCACCATAAACATTTTGGTCTTTAAGCTCAATTACAATTACTCGTCAACGATTTTCAACCTACTTCTTGATAAGATATTGAATTAAAATTTTGCACATAGACTGTTTGTCGACAATATTGCAATGCTGTAAGGCGACTTTTTAGAGACATTAGGTATTTTTTGAAAGCAGGAGATATGAAAAATTAGCAATGCTGCCGGGACTCGAACCACGGTTCTCTCGAATACGCGCCGAGTGTGCTAACTATTAGACCACGAAGGCATGCGAAGAAGGCGGGAGATACACCTTATAACTTTTTCGAATTCGATTTAGATTTTTTTAAAGTAATGTTCAAATGAGTTTTTGCGCATATCTTTGTTTAGATATCAAACTAAAAATTCAGAATTTAACTATTTGCACCAACGAATAGAGCAAAAAACAAATATTTTAAATGAAAGTTTTATAAAAATGTTGTTTAATTCCTAAGTTTTTTCAAATTTTAGAAAATCTTTTTTTTTTATTTAATTTTTTTTTTTATTTGTCGTCTATGATTTTTAAAACTTCAACATCTAAAAATGTAACTGGCATAAAATTTTGAAAATTTTGCTTTTAACAAAACAAACATTTCTTCTATTTTCAACTTAGAATTATAAAAACATTAATTAACCAATTTTCTACATTTATTAAAAAAATT
>KK117635.1:38241-115124 GCA_000611955.2 Stegodyphus mimosarum
GCGTCTCTTATTCTTTCAAGGTGTGATGTCATTATACCACATGATTCGTACCGTGTATTATTAGCCCAAAACGAATGTTAGTCCCATATGGGATATTAGTCTCGAAGCGAAATTTTGCGTTGAATCACAAAAAATAGTGTATCACTTTTTAAATTGTTGCCACCAAATCTAGCAACTGATTTTACAACACAATTTAACAACTGATTGGCGTTTAAAATTATTTGTAAAGAAATCTATCCCATCGTTTTTAATTTTTTTCTTCCTATTTCAAAAGTTCTCTATACTTTTACTCAGCATTTAAGTTTAGAAGCTGAGTTACTAAATTTTACTGTCGCATGTAAAGTTGTATTCTTTTTATGGGACAAATTCTAAATCTAAAAATGAATCCATTATGAAATTGGGAAATTTTCAAACGTTATATAACAAACTCTTTGTCCTCTTTTAAAAATGACTAAAAAATACTGAAAAATACTTTTATGTATTTTTTCTTTGAGCGAAGTGAGAACTGAATTAATTGAATGAAAAAAACTGAATCGTCTGTGAAAAACTGTTTCTTTTTTAATCCAGAAGAACTATTACTTTCGTTTTGCGATTTTGTGTCAAATCACTATGAATGTCCTTTTCACTTTTCAAATTATAGCCACCAAATATTATCGCCCTGATTATATTTGAAGAAATTAAATAACAAAGAATCTGCATAAATGTATGTATGTTTCTCACATTGTGATAAAACGAGGGTACTTAGAACCATCCAATTCTGAATAACGTAATCCTCCACCCGAATATGGGCATCTGGAAACCCAGATTTGGAATTTGTTTTATTATGCATTTCATATTTATAAAACTTTAACGAATTTTTGATTAACAAAGGCAAGGATTTCAAAGCGAGCAATGGCAACATTGTACAGAAAGAAACATTTTTATCGCGGCGCGTGAGACTGTGTATCGGAAATTCTAAAGATATGCTTATTTTAAAATTATTTTACGGTATTGCTCTTTAACCGAATTTTATGGTTGTGCGAAGAACGTGATATTTAATAAATTAAGGTAACACACAAAATGTTATAAAAACGCACCTTTAGACGTAATTTAAAATCTGAAACCTTTCAATTTTTCTTTTCCTTTTCTTTTTAATTTCTTTTTTTTTAGTCCAAAGGGATTTAGTCCCGAAGGACTATTACTTTCGTTTTGCGATTTTCTCTGAATTTGCGATTCACTCTGAATGCCCGATTCACATTTCAAATTGTTGCCACTAAATGTTATCGCTCTGCATTAAAGTTTAAAAAATGAAAAATCTGCATAAATGTATGCATGTTATTATTATTATTTTTTGTTTTTTTTTTTGGCGTAGCTTTCTCTTCAAAAATCGTCTGCGTGCGTTGCACGGGAAAATAAAAAGGAATTTTAATTACAGTTCTAAATAAATAGCCAAATAAATGTGAAATTCGTAACAATATTCTCTAAAACGTTAAAGAATTTTTCATTAACAAACTCAAAGATTTCAAAGCCAGCAATACCAACGAGACTGTGTATCAGAAATTCTAAAGATATGCACTTTTTAAATTGTTTTGTGATATTGCTGTTAAAATGAATTTTATGGTTTAATTCCGAAGAACATAATATTTAATAAATAAGGATAACAAAGAAATCATTAAAAAACGCACTTTTGGACGTAACATAAAATCTGAAAACTTTCAGATTTTTTTATTTTTATTTTTTTTTTTATTTTATTTTTTTACTTTCTTGTGATTTTTAATACGATCAAAATTCTGCCTTCGACTTTTGAAACTATTTCCGGATATGTTTTCTAGCTCATATTTGGTAAACACGCTCATTGTGGATGACGATGCAATAGATGCAACGATTAATTTTGCAAAATTCTATTTAGATTTTTTTTTATTTGATTTCGATACGATTTTTCGCACAGAACTTCGTTTAATGAGCAAACTGGAACATTCAGAGTTTTATTGTTTGCGTAATTGGACAGAACGTGGGAAAAAAATCTTTAAATTTTTATGGCACTTTAAACGCAATTTCTGATTTTTTGGCAATTTCCGAAATCGCTAAATTTTTTCTATTATTTGACGTAACAGACTTGTTTGAAGTAAAAGAGTGATTTGTCATTCCTGGAAAACGGGTTTTTCAACAGAATAATTTAATTGACAACGTTTAATTTAGATTTAACGACGAAAATAAAATAAGGTTAAAAAATGCATTTGTAAAATAAACTTTTATTTAAAACTCGTAAAATAGTAATAAACAAAAGGAAGAAACAAAATTTATGCAGTGCTCCAAATAACAAAAGCTATTAATCGCTTTCGCATCGTCAGTCCGTTATCTTAATGAATTTATCAAGGGCGCATAAGCTTTTATTATTCATGAAATAAAACAACAGAAGAATTTTGTAAATAGAATTACAGCGCTCATATTTGTTTTCGGGCACTAATGTTATTTAGTTTTATTTGTACATTAGAGGAAGTGTCCGACACCAGTTAAATTAAACTGGGAGTAATGTATCTAACAGCAGAGAGAACGATACCACTGTACTCCTTCTCTAATAACGATGCAAAAATTACGAATCATAGTCATACATTTTTCAGTTTGATGTGATATGGAACTCAGATAAAAAATTTCCATGGGAAAATAAACTAATTCTCCCTCATTATATCAGCAACAATGTTACGCAGTTTTTAATGGTTTTCGTCTTTCTAATCAAATGGTCGAAAAAGCTCAAGTTCCTTCCAATATTTCACCTAAATTCAATTTTAGTCGATTAACTGTGGCAAAAAATCGATCATAATTGATCAGAAATCAGTTACGCGAACAAGCGAACAAACAAACACATATTCTTCTTTATAGATATAGATTTCGTAAAACTTACAAATTTTTGATTTACAGATTCTATGATTTGAAAGCGAGCAGTAGCAACACTTTTCGAAATAAAGCATTTTTAATCTCCAGAGCGCTGAGTACGAAAAATGAGTATATTTTCAGAGTTTTAAATTAATATCTCGGCTGATTAAAGTCGTACGAAGATGGGAACGGTCGAAATGGCTTCCCACAAATTTTTGGAATCGTGAATAATGTATTTAATGTTTGGCAATGCTATTTTTATTTCATCGTAAAACTTAGAAATTTTTTATTAACAAACTCTAGGATTTGAAAACGAGCAGTGGCAACAACTTTCGAAATAAAGCACATTTTCATCTCCAGCTTGCGAGACTGTTGCCGTTCTGGAAAATGAGGGCCAAAATTATCGTTATTAAATTAAATTTTATTATAATAATTATTATTATTAAATGTTATTATTAATTATTATTATTAAAGTTATTAAATTATAATTAAATTTTCCGAGTTTTTAATTAATATCTCTGATTTTAGCTACTTTTTTTCGGGGCGGGGGAGTGGAAAAAAAGTTTTTGGGAAAAAGATCACTGTCCTGCTATTCCAGGACTCAGAAAAGAAACGTAGAAAGTCTGGTGACGATAGCTATAGTAATGACTGAATTATTAGCGAACAAACACACACACAGACTTTCTTCTTTATATATATAGATATCAGTTACTAAACATTAGCGAAACTGCTATTTCTGCTTGATTTACATATACAATCTCCTTATCACTTATGTTCATGGGATGCTAAAAATGAAGTATTAAACCTTTGATTTAAATCATCATTGTTTGCAACTGAATTATCATTTTAAAAAAATTAATGAATGTTCATAAATGCGCCAAAATTCGGTCAGTTGCTTTAAAAATTAGAAAGCACTTTGTTCAAAAGTTTATTGATCATTTATAGGATAATGCAAAGATCGAAATTCTGTGACGAATAGTTTGATCGTAAACAAAGACACGTGAGAAACATTCAATAATAATAGAAAATTCATTAATAAAAAGAACCTATATCTAATTTTGAAAAAAATCCAAGGAATATTGTGTTGGCCTGAAGAAAGCGTAAATACGTATATGGGAAAATTTCAAGGAAATTATATTGAAAGAAGTCAACATTCTATGTAGAAAATCGGTAGCGAACGGCATCAAAAATTTAATTCAGAATTTGATTGGGGTAAAAAGAAAATAATTTAAATATAATTTTAGAAATGTATTTTAATGAAAATATTGGCTACTAACAGATACGCTTCTAAAGACACAAGCATTTCTTTTTAACACTTTTTTAAATTAAAATCATAAATTTAATGCAAAACGTAAGCGCCAAAAATTTAAAAATGTATTATGCTTCCTGAGGTCAGTTTTGCTATCATTTTATTATATCCCCTAAATTATTTTTATCTCACATGGCTAGAAATAGGCTGTATATTTTGTTTTCTTAAATAAGAAGTAATTTCTTTGTTTAATTTTAATATAGCGAAAATTAAAACAAAATTATATTCAATTTTAGGGCCAAAGGAAATAAAAATCTGTTTCTTTGCTTAATTTTAATGCAATAAAAATTTAAAAAAGAATTACGTGTTTAGTTTTAGAGTCTACGTAAGTAACATTTATTTTCTTTGTTTTTTAAGTTAATAAACATAAAAACAAAATTATGTCTTCAAATTTAAACGCACAAGTATAAAAATAATTTCTTTGCTTAAGTTTAACACAGTAAAAAAAAAAAAAAAAAAAGATTATGTATTCAGTTTCACGGCTGCCATAAATAAGAATTAATTTCTTTGTTTTATACCAATTGAAAAAATAATTGTCGTGTGTTTAGGAAAGTAAAAATAAATTGTATTTTAAATAAATCATGAAAAACAAAAAACAAATTTCCTCTGGAAAGATACTTCTTTATTTTTTATTTTACTGAACTCTAACTATTTTATTATTTCTTCTCAAATTATTTTATTTTTTTAAACTACCGTATTTCCCTCATTTGGATTGTCGTAAAAATATATACATTTTCACACATTCACATGACTTGCAGTTCATATTATACAGAATATTAAATATCCGAATGGTTCTCATTAGTCTGGATATTTGAATTTCTCCTGTACCTTTCAGTAGACAAAATGCATTAGTCCTATTTAAGTTTACTGACTATGATTATTAATTTCTAGTAAGTAGTAATAGTTGCAGTCTTTTGATATGATTTTGTACTGCTGCAGATATGATTTAATACTTTGTCGTGCATTATACTTGATACCGAAATTCTCCAATGAATTACTTTAAGTAATTCATTGGATTTATAATCAAATGAAATGTGACTTCGGCATTTTCTCGCTTGATGAGAATTTTACAAATCATTAAAGATTCGCATTCTTACATGCCTTTCCTTATTGCTCTAAAAACGTATTGAATTAAAACTAACAATGAATTAATGCTAAATGCTCTTTAGAAACTTTAAAAGCCTGTTCCGAATGATAATTTCCCAGAAATCTTATCGTTGTTACAGCCGCGTATCATTTTAGGGTACATATCCTGTCGGATAAGCTCTTTTGTACCAGCGAGAGCAAACACGGCTGGCGATAGATTTATAATTCTCGACAGGAAGTTCCCACAGTAAAACAATATATAACTTCAGACTGAGGAGTTACTAGTGTTTGCCGGTGGCTTTCTTTAGTAAACAAACTTCTAACCTCAGAAAGTGGGATTTTTATTACTTAAGAAAGTAACTGAGTTACCGGAATTATACCTTGTTTAAATGTATTTATTTCTTCAACAAATAAATTTGCTTACTTTTTATTTAATGAAGATAACCAAGAGGCTCTAACTATCTGTGTCCAAAAGGAGAGGACAGCAGAGTATGATGTAAATTGCGCTCTTTAGGTAAGGGACGGTCAACATATAGATTAGTCTAGAAGTTGATCACTCCTGGTTTAATAATTTGTTCTTGTAGTTTTATATAATTACTGGATATACGAATAAAAATTATTCTAATAAACTAATTTCGTCTACTATCCAGCATGGCAAGAAATACGACAAGTACATGATAATTAATGCCACTCTGAAAACGCTTTCAGTCAAATAATAAAGCCCTGGCATTCCAAAGTTTTCAATATAGCTTGAGTTAATGAGAAAAGCATGAGCTTCCATGAGAAGCAACAAAGTAACTAGGATTACTTTCCAATGGCGTTAATATCTGGTTGTAACAAACGATTTCCGCCAGAAGATGTTCTTAATAAAGAAAAAAAAACATGAAAGCAGTATCTTAAGTGCAGCTGGTCATCACCACCCAAATTTATGATTTTTTGCCAATGTTTTAGTAGTTTTTCAAAGCCTTCGACCCAGAAACTTCGTGGCCGCAAGTTCAAAAACAGATCAACCTCATTTCGGATGTCCTGTGCAGAATAGAAGATAGCACCAGCAAAATATAGCTGCAGAGGGGAAAATAAAATAGAAATCTGAAGGAACGATATCAAGGCTATATGGTGGGTGTGGCAAAAGATCCCATTCAAGTCCGCGCAGAGTCCAGCAGGTCTTGCATTGTATTGATGAAGCATTACCTTTTTGAGCCGGAACTCAGTTCGACGTTTTTCCTTGATAGCAGCGTCCACACGAAATAGCATCTTGCTGTACACCTTATTGTCTAGAGTTTTACCTTTTTCCAGATATTCTTTGTGAATAATACCACGGCAATCTCACAAGATACAAAGCATGATCTTTTTGTTAATCAAATTGCGCTGACGCTGCCGACGGGCTCACCGGGTACAGACCAACCCCTTTTCAGCTTGTGTCATTGAAGTAAATCCACTTTTCATCACAAGTGACGATTCGGTCCAGAATTTTGCCCTTGCGTTGATATTCGAGATTAGTCCACGCCCGAATACGTCTGTCCTCATATGCTTGAGTCAGCTCATGCGGCACCCACCGTATACTTGTACGTCAAGTTTATGCAATGCTTAGCGCGACTAATGGACATGGCACTAACGCCTAACTTCTTGCAAGCTCTTCAGTGGTTGCATACTGATCCTCTTCCGCAAGTTCTCGTAGGCAGGCCTTATCAACATCAGTAAGCCGGCGAGAGCGCTGTGCTTCTTTAATGTCATAATCCTTGTTTTTGAACTTCCGGTACCAAACCTTCACAGTGTCATGATACAGTATTAGTACCTAAAGCTGTACACATGATTTGGTGACATTCTTTAGCTAACTTTTTGCAACAGAATTGGAAGTAAATGATGGTTCTAATCTGGTAGCGTCATAGTTTCATTTCAGTCGCCTTGTACTTAGGGATAACGATTTTTGTTTTACAAATTTCACAACACAGTTTTGTAAAGCAATTTTTTTTTTAAATTTCACAACACGGTGTTGTAAAGCAAGTCTCTTTCTTTCAAATGGCAAAAATCGTTTGGCAAAATATGATTAAACACTCCAACGCGAACTGTTTGGGCAGACGATATTTGCGGCGACGGGAAACTTTCGTTAAACCCCGATATTTTGTACAAGTCCTGAAAACCGTCAACAATAAATTAGGCTTTTCTGCCTCAACGGTTTTACTATCTTCGTAGTGAAAAAGGTAAATTTGTAAGGCATCAAAGCCTTATTATGTATGCTTTTGTGGTGGACTGATCAACACGTGCTACAAAACATTTGGAATTTTAGCAGATTGAGTATTCTCTTCTTCTCTCAGTAGCCCTTTTGGTGGCGTGGAATATTAAGAAATTAAGAGATCTTGAGTGTACTCTTGTGGTGGATTGGTTAGCACATCAAAGAGTCGAATTTTGTTCTTGCAGAAAGCAGAGTTAATGTTTCAGTACTTCAGTAAAAGAAAAATAAATCATACACACATATGCAAGCTTACCCTTTTCACTTCTCTTGAGTTTGTAAAATACGGAAGAACAACAAACTTTTAGTATTTAATATTGGACAAATTAGCATAAATAAGCTTGTTTTTATCGCTGACCACAGCTTTAAAGCTCAGTCCAATTTCAGAGAAGTATTGCTGTCACGATGAATGCCGTAGAAGTTGTTATGCTTCACGGGAAACAAAAAAGAGTTCGGATGCGGACCAAGTTTCCAGGCTTTCAACAACATACTCCGCATGTTAATAGAAGGAAGTGAAGAAGGTCTTCAGTGGTATTTATTCCATTGTTCAGGCAAAAATCATAACTTTCAGATTATGAAAAAAAATTATTGCTTACTGTAATTCATTCTACAGTTTGAATTTCTTAAAAGTTTCTGAAATTTTCGTATGTACCAATCTACTGAATGACGCAGCATCTGGTAGGTTCCTGACGGAGGCGTGGAGAAGCTTGTTTCAAGCTGCCTTGAAAAGGGATAAAATTTCAGAATAAAATTTACCCAAATAAGCATAGTTTTTTGTTTATTTGAATACATTTTATGCTGAAATTTTTCATGCGGTTTCATGTGGTTAGTTAAATAGTATGTTAAAGAATGAAATCTGAATGATATGTTATCAGGAAGAAAATACTTGAAACCTCTCACACACCAGTATTTTCACCCAGTGATGGTAACAAATATCACGTCATCAGGGGCTGTCATCATAGCAGTACCGGCAAGCTTTACACAGATCAGCAAGTATTCGCTAAGATAGAAATATTCACAATGATACCGGCATTTGAATGAAGATTAATTTCTAACTTTGAAAATCTGAACTTCATAAAACTGCCTGCATGAAAATTTGGGCAATAAAATTTGCTTTTTATGAGTTAAAATTCGATTTTTCATAAAGGCGTACCTTTACACAAGGAAATACACACTCTTTTTGAAAGTTTGCGAGTTATGAATACTGATCAACCTGATTAGTATGGCGGTATCTTTATGAAGGCATATCAGTAGTGCTAATCTTGCCGTGGGCCACCACTATGTATTACTTTGTCTGAAATTTAGGGCAGTTTGGTATTATTATAAGGAAAACAGACATATGGAAAAATGAAAATAGATATTTTTAATTTTTGCTTCAGTCGGATTTTTGCAATGAGTAAATTTCACAGAAATCTGTTATTTTGTATTGAGCAACTTCACTGAAGCATCCGAAAACATTTTAGTAATATTTCATTAAATTGTTGAAAAAAAAGTAGCAATTAAGTAGTCGTAAAGCAGCAAATTTTCAATACAAATTTCATTCACACCCACAACGTAATTTTTTTTAATGGGGCTTCATTTTTGCATGAATCTTGGGATCCGTATATGATCTTGTAATTTTGACACCATATATAGATGGATTAAGAAATTTAACATTGTAAAATTTCAGGTATTTTAATGTAAAATTTTACGTAAATAATAGAATCACAGTTTTAAAATATACTAGCTTGTTTTAATCATAAAAAGAAACGTGGTAAATAGAAAGGTAATTATAAATAAAAATTAAAATAAATCAAGATATTTCGCATTTAATTAAGAATACTATCCTATTTTTATCGGCTTATTAAAGATATCTTTTTCGAACAGCAGTTATTCTCTTATTTTACTCAGATTTAATGACTTCTAGTAAGACCTAATTACGTTAAGCTAGAAAAACCAAAAGAGTATTTCACTGATTTATGTACAAACCATTCAGCTTGTTATATATAATAAAGCTCTTCTTTCGACATATATCTTTCTTTCAGCTTCCTCAATCAGGTATCTTGGATGTAATTCATATCGGCTTTTCCAAAATCAACTACATCTCTTTCACACGGTGCCGCAATCACAGCAGTTTCCACACATAACCCTGTCCAGGGACATAATATTATTTAGAACTCTGGGATCTTTTTCTCCCCCTTTCTGATACTTCTTTTGATTTCTGGTGGTGGCAGCTGCGCTCATTCGCCTATCACAGCTTTTATACTTGGCTAAAGGGTGATTGATGATGTTATTATTGTTTTCATTAGCCGGTATATTTACAAACTGAGTTCAACATTACAATATAACAAGCTTTGTATTTGTTTGCATTTATCTGTCATGATGGTCTGAGTGTTTTGCAAATGTCGAAGCTTTGAAAGCGAATAAACAAACTGCCATAATAAAACATTACTATTGTCATAACATCCTCTAAAAGACGAGGAAATAATAATTTTGCAACTATTATTTCTATGTATAAACTAAGCTTTCTACTATATTTGTGTTTAAGAGTTTTCAAATAAACTGTTTCACCAAAGGCAATCGTATACAGTAATTGTAGCATTTAGATTATAGAACTAATATTTTGTTTTATGTTTGTTAAATTTTTTGTCTCGAGTTATTTACTAAATATTTTCTTGAGAAATTATTATTCATATCATAGAGTAAATTAAAGATGAATATGATTCTGTATTCGAAATATGTATACTTACTGAGCATGAAAATATTATTAAGATACGTTTAATATGAATTTTTGACCTTTCTTCTATTCTTAACCTACACTGCTGGCCACCGTAAATGCAACACCCTGAAGCAGGCATGCAAATAACATGAAATTTACTAAATGCATTAGTAGAGGTGAGATATGCAAATGATTAGAATTTCAGCGCAGACCCACATTACGCGCGCCTGTGGCGCCACTTCAAAGCGCTATTTAAGGCTTGGAGTTCTCGACGATTTCAAGTTCGGCAATTGTGTTTTCTTGCGGTTTTTTTCAAAAAAACGATCAATTATGCCTTGTAATAAACAGCGATCATTGTTTGATCAAGTTTGACAGAGAAAGGATAGTGGCCTACCGAGAGTGTGGGTTATATTTCAGGGAAATCGGTAGTCGTGTTGGACTAAACCAAACAACTGTAATGCGGATATGTGACCATTGGATGCAGAAGAGTAGAACAGACCGACGTGTTCGATGGCATCCACCTCAGTGCACCACTTCACGTGATGACAGGAACATTGTGCGCATGGCAGTGACGGATCGCTGAGTCACATCACGAACCATAGCACAGCACATTCAGTCTGTAACGCATCATCCAGTGTCTGCGCGTACCATTCTACGCCGTTTACAGCAGAGTAGTCTGTCCGCAAGACGTCCATTGCACTATGAAAGAAGGATGGGGACGGCAGAATGGAATGAAATTGTCTTTACTGACGAGTCACGCTTCTGTCTGCAACACCACGATGGTCGGATTCGAGTCTGGAGACACCGTGGAGAGAGGATGCTGAACAGCTGCGTTATGTACCGCCACACTGGTCCTGCACCTGGTATTATGGTATGGGGCGGTATTGGATATCACTCTCGCACTCCTCTAGTACGCATTGTCGGTACTTTACTTTGCGGCATAACTTTGCTGCGGTATTCAGTTTTGGCATGCGTAATATTCGCCCTTGTCTGCGTGATTCCTCCTTTGGGCTGATTAAAATTATGTTCTTTCACTGTAAAACTCATTTTTGATAAAATACCAGAGAAACAATTCCGGCTAGGAAGACAAGATTCCTTGCGTTACGTTCATTCCAAAACGTTAAAGACACGCCCCTTTGGGGATAATATATTTATATTTTTTTATATATTTTAATTTGAAAATAAGCATTTTTCTACAAAATTAAGTCTTTGATATTTTATTTGTTTGAGACATATAACTTCTGCTATGTACTACATATATCTGATGAATAATTAAATAAATCTTTAAATTTTAGGCATTATTTAATTTTGTGCTTAGATGGTTTAGTTTTGAATTTTCGTTTTTAATTTTAACAAACTCTATACATAAATTTTGATTGCTAAGTGCAGGCACAAAACGTTCTAGCATAAATGGCTGAATAAAATCGTAATATTTTTTCTTTTTTTATAGTAACTATTTTAGGCGGCTAGAAGCGCAAGTGGCTAGTTAATAAAGATTAAAAAGTGCGTTTATTGCTTTAAAATGCTAACAGAAAGATTCAATTTGTAAGATAAACTAAATATTATATGCTAGTGGCTCCTAAATTTCTGTAATTTTTAGGAATATTTTTGTGACGGATTCTCTTAATCGGGGCCAGCACTGAAATTTTGTCTCCCACAACAAACTGTGGATTCCTCGGGTACTAAATTCTGCCACCCAGTGCTTCCGTAAATTTTAAATATTCTTTCACCCCTAATTTCTGCTGCCCAGTGCCTTCTCTAGATTTGAAAACTTTGTCATACTACAAGTCCGATATAGAATTTCAAATCTAGGAGAACCTCATTTTCGGCTCAGTTTGAGTTGGGTGGTATTTTTGTTCCGGTTTAACATATTCAGATTCTATTTAAAGTCATCAAGCGTCTTCCCTTGATTTATTGGAAATATTATTCAAGAACATCTTTCAAAGCTTAACCTAAATATTTCTCCGTATTTTTGCTTAAATCTTGATGATATTTTTCTTGAGGAAGTATTTTGGAAAAGTCAAGCAATCGATATATTCCTTTCCTACGCACACCAGTATGCATAGGTTTCTTATTAAAAGATGGCGCTTTGACGTTTCTATCAAAAATTGTGGCAGTTTTTCCTTGCAATGATAGATTCATTTCGTTCATTTTGCTAAAATGGTTGTCCAAATACACCAATTTGCACATACCGTCTTTCAAAGCCGTCGCTAATAGAGTTTTACAGTCTGTCAGAAGTACTGCTTCCTCTTCAAGCAGTTCCATCAAACGGGATAGCGAATTTCCTCCGGAGCTCTGGGAAGTGTATACGGAGCCCTTAATACTCCATCTTCGTTTTTCAGAATGAAAATACAATGGCACGTGGAAGATAAAAGTATTTTTATTTCGAGCAGTAGCAACCAACTCATTTCATTTAAACTAGTGTGTTTGTTGATTAAATCTGAAGGACAAATACCTTACACTTCTTGAGTGACAACATATTTCTTTTAAATCGCTGATTTCGTTCCTACAAAATATAAAGTAAATTTTTAAAAATTCGAAATTTGGGTTTCAAGGTGCATGGACGGGTGGAGAGCTGTATGAGTTCAAAATTATTAGTGATGCCATTTCTTTTCACAACGCGAGGACCAAATATAAATATACATAGATTCTTCACTATTTATTAATAGAGATGGAATTAATTAAAAAAATATTAAGTAAATAAAATTCAAATAATAATGACAAGATGTGCCTTACATCTACTTTTTATCCATGCCTCTTTTTTTCACTAGGCTTAATAATTTAGTTATCATAAGCTCGAAAAGTCATATATATATATTAAATTAAGGAAGGTTCTGTCACCTAGAAGCTTATTAAAGAATCACGTATTCGTCATTCGTCGCATCATACTGAATTCACAAAAAGAGGATAAGAACTGTCAAATTTGATTTGATTTAATTCATTTTTATACTGCATATCTATGTTCATTAGTACAACTGAAATAACAGTTTTAAGCAGCAAACCAGCTTGACTTTCATGAATATAGTTCTGCTGATTAAGTTTCGTACGTTCCGGGTTGTTAATCTGTAGTTGCTACAATATCTCTAATTACATTATTACATAATAAAATTCTGTTACAAGAAATTTCCTCAGAAAGATACTGACATTCACACCCAACATTAGTTATAAAAACTAATCTTTGTGGGTGCATATTATTTTCATTACTAAATTATCCGTGTGAAACTACAAAGGAATGAATAATTTAAATGTGGGGTTTCTTTATTGAAATGCGAGTAGTCAGCGAGCACACACCTTTCATTTTCACTTTAACCCCGTCCATATTGTCATCTGGTTCTAGCACTAGATATTTTTCTATCATATGAAAAGGTTTACCCTGCTGGTTAATGGCCGTAAGAGGGGGAACAACAAAAGAGGAGGGATGGATGGACCCCTCTTCTCTTCTTGGGGGCAACCAGTGTACTTAACTGTGTGAAAACCCACTCCCGAAAAGATCTCCCTGTTCAAGTGCTAATCTTTACTCTTGTTATTCAGCGATGTAAGCAGACAATGTTCCCAAAGAGAAAATCTGCTTTAAGTGACCTGGAAGCTTTTCAGCAAGACTTTTAATTCGCCAACTACTTCCTTAAATCTTCCTGGATTCGTTTCTTTATCCCTAACTGATTTAACTAGTTTTTTCACCGTACTTCTTTGCTCTTATGTTAGCAGTATTATACAGTTCCGAGTATAAAAGATAGCATAAATATTAAAAATCTTCCAATCTTTATAACGACCATAAACTTTTGCGTTCAGTCTCAGCCTTTTTTGTTTGTATACAATAACGGCAGCAATTTATAAAAGATATTTACTGACCTGAGAATCATAAATTTGTAGTCACTAAAATTAACAAATAGTTTTGAAAAAAATCTTAATTCAACCACTTTCAATGTATAGAAAAATATGGCACAGCAAAAATTCTGGTCTTTACTTTAGTTATATTCTCACTTCTAATGGTAAATTTCCAGACACCTTAAGCCACTTCCACCTTAGAAACTTCCTTAAGAAATCAGTTGCATCCTCACCAGGGACAAACCACGAACATTTCAGTTACTACCTTAGACCTATTAACTATTTACACCACGAAAACATTCCGAGTGTATATGATATTCCCTTACCTTCTCTTCCACTGAGAGGGCGACTGAAGAGAGACATAAGAGCTAGTGGACTAAATTCAAGTGGGGACGTTTTACAGTCTAACACACTTTAGTTCGGGTGCCACTCTTGAGATTTTTATATATTTTTCAAAACCAGATATTAAAAAAAGCCATAAATCAATCGTATCCTCATCAGAATTTGCCCTCCTTCCTTGCTAGAATTCTTACCATTAACTGGCTGACAAGCTTCCATCTTTCGATACACATATTTGGTTTTCATCCGAAGAGAAAACCTGGCAGATATGACACAAACTTAAAGTTATGAGATAGAAGATAGTTTCGATAATGGGACTTTTGGTTGAAAAGCTAACTAGATTCAGTGCATAGCTGGCCCATTACCAGTGGAAAAGAGGAAAAAGAAAAGTAGCTAGATAGATATCCTAACCATTTGTAAAAGACAGCTTGCGAAGGAGGATGCTATCATGCCTTAAACAGACCTTTAAAGTTTTAATCAGACCAAAAAATAGATAGGTCCATATTAATATCAGAGTTTCCAAAGTAATTTGCAGTTTTGTTTGTGTAAAGTAAAGCGATGTATTCCAGTCTCAAAATTTCTCTAATTAATGCATATTAAAATTCTCTTAACGAATAAATTTTAAGCTTCTTAACTAATTGCTTTCAAGATTTGGACTAATAATATAATTTGAACTTGGCAGTCTTAATAGATGTGCTTCAGATGTACCTATTCAGTACAAAAATTTTTCACTGTGACGAATATAAGTTTTTACATATCTCTTCCTGCTTCTAAAAACCTCCTTGACTAATTTGGTTCTCTTAATAACACACAACTGTGACTTTCTAGACAAAGCCTAACCCATGCTTTCACTCTTCTAAGTTGATGTTATTAAATATAAAAGAAAACTCCTAATTTCATTTTTAAGAACTTAAAAACTAAATTTACCCTACTTTTATTATTAACAATATCGAACAATTACCTTATGGCTTGTTTCTCTAATTTCAAAGATAATTTCTAAATTTCTCTCGTCATCTTGTTTGCTTATAATTATCCCATAATTTATTCCATATAATTATAAATACAAAATTCGTGTTTTTGGCTTTATTACTGACAAAATTTCATATGGTTGATTTGTGGTTCTGCTCTTAATTTATCAGGCTTACGTACTTGTTGCAGTCTGTGTATCGGGAATTCTAAAGAAAATGCTCATTTTAAAATTATTTTACGCTATTGTTGTTAAACTGAATTTTATGGTAAGTGCGAAGAACATGATATTTAATAAGTAAAGGTAACACACAAAACTTAAAAAAAAAAAAAAAAAAACCCCTTTTGGGCTTAATGTAAAATCTAAAAGCTTTCAGATTTTTTTTTATTTTGCATGCGTATCCAGACGTATAACACTCATGAAGCATGCATACTCCTACTAAAAATAAACAACAGACGTAAAGCAAGGAATAAAACAAATATTTAAGGGATATGCGTGAAATTGATCCAAACGTTTGGTGTGGCATTACTAGACCACATAGAAAATAATAAAACAAAGACAAACCAAAAACACGTGTATTACAACTATCAAATCGCGAAAGACCTAAATGTGTAGAAAGAATATTCAATGAAAATATCACGGTAATAACGGGTATGATATCCTTTAGCTGAAATGTATGCCTAACAATGGCAATAGTATCGTTGATCGCTTGTTGCAGCAGTAGTGCACATTCCTGCATGTCGGAGCTCGTGGAGGGTGCCTGGGGTACACTGCGACCTGCTATCCGTCGTCGGAACATGTCCAACACATGCTGTGTAGGATTTAGGTCCCGTGATTTTGCAGGCCACGGCAGGTGTAGAATGGTTTCACTCTTCAGATAACTCCGCACGACTCGGACTCTACACGAGTAGGTGTTATCGTTCATATATATCGCGTCAGTATTCATTGCAGCTTTAAAAGAGGGACAAGATGGTCAATATTGGGCGACTGTGAAGAAACTTGCGACCGTTTCGTTGCTATCCGAGCCCATACTAATAAACCTCCTCCTCCGTAATGGTCTCTTTCGACGCTGTTTAGCGTGTTTCTGGCTTTGCCCATATCACTGCCTTTCGGGAATCGTACTGCCTTTCGGGAATCGTTCTGGATGTTAAATCGAGACTCATGCGTAAAGACTAAGTGGACCTATGCTCTAGTATCCAATTGAGATATTCAGGGGCCTAGTTCAACGACGGTCTGACATACGATAGGGACAAAGGAACACAAACCGCGGTCGTCAGGCGTACAGTCCTCCTTCATGCAGTCGACGAGACACAGTTTGGCGAGATATGGGCCGTCCTGCAGCAGCAGGAAGAGGCGACGCAGTTGTCATGCAACTAGTAATGGGAAGTGATCATTTGCTGTTGTGGTAACACTCTGGCGTCCAGATCCTCGCCTTATACAGGAGTTTGATCCTTTTGTTAACGATATCACAGCCTGTTCATGACACTACGATGCACACTCAGCTCTTTCGCAACAGCGGATTGGCTTGCACCAGCTTGCAACATCCGAACAGCCCTCCAACACATTTCATCCTTCATATGTCTTCGCCTCATGTTTTCTTCTTTGGCTATCTCGGATTACACGGAACTATCATTGCTTGAGAACTGACTTCCTTTTTTTAAGGCATTGTGTTGTGTCTGCGCGATTGCGTTTCATGCTAATTTTGTTTGCCTATTTGCATTCGGCGATGCAACCTCTTCCTCATATGTACATTGTACATTTACTTCCTCTTTTTATAGTCGTGCCTTTTCTTTTAGCGTTTGTTGCTTATTTTTTGAGCACGAGTGAATTTACATAATGTAAGAAGTCCGTCAGCCAATAATCAAATTTGCAGAACTAAAATCGAATTAACGAATGGAAATAAAGAGAACCATAGCTGCAGTATTCTTAACGTAGCATTCTTCGTAATATTCTTTTTTCACTGTCATATAATTATGTGAAACGTCATTTATAACTGCGGAGCAGAGAAGGCGCTAATCCCTTCGTTTTTTACTTCATTGTGTTTCATTCAAAGAATTATATAAAAAATAAAGCGTATCTTTGAATACCCACGTCAGATTATTATATTATAAGAAATAATCCTCAGTAAAAGTAAGAGCACCATCTTCATGTTCTATAAAATCACTCCAGTGTTAGATATATATAAGATTTTTTCAATTACATGGAGGATGGGGGGAAAGGAAGAACACTGGAAAACGATTAAACTGTGAAACTTCTACGCATTCTAAGTAAGTAATATATTATAAATAGATAAAGAAATAACATTTAATTTTTCAACATGAATATACAGTATTAAAAAAACTAATATTTTCGCAAAAAGGTATTGTACATTGTTTTTTGCATCTTGATTGAATTTCATTGTAACTAATACAACTTTTGAGACTACGAATGCTTTTGGCAAGTTTTATGCTCTCGGTTAAGGCCCGGCGCCATTTCTTATCCAAGTTTATCTCCTTCCCCCATATTCCTTCTGTATTTAAACTAATCCTGAAACTCTGAAAAGTAACAGAAATAAAATCTCGAAAACTAACAGAAATATAAACTTATTTCAGCTTGTCTTGAAACAAAATGACGCTAATAGTGCAAGCGCTAAGCCGAGGGTCTCATAGGAAGCAGTTTTAACACTAATTACTGTATTGCCAAATTTATAGTCCAAAGAGAAGTTAATGCAAGTTATAACGCGTTCTTCTTTTTATATTATTTTCCAAATGATCCGTGCGAAGAATAAGAATTTCCCGATGATGCTGATCTGCGAGGAATATGAATTCTCGCTGATATTCGTGGAACAAAAGTTAAATAGTGTGATAAAAAGTGTAATAAATAATGTTATTCAAGTAGGACTTTATTTGGGACCAAAACGATGACAGATGTACTCGAAGAAATGTCATATTTTGATTTTTTCCATATACATGTTCCATCTGCTTAAGATCAACATACAGTAATCAGTTAATTTTTTAAGATAAATATTCATTCCATTAAGGCAAAATAGTCATAGAAAAAAATGAATCTCATTTGTGACTGAAACTGAAACTTTGTGTAATATATTTTAAGCATATTTATAAAAGAAAACAGAGTCGTTGCAACAGTTTATATCTGAACTGATTTTTAACATTGTGAAGACATTCCCATGCTTTAGTTTTATTTCAACTTCTTAAAGGGAGAAATCTTATTTTACAGAGGCTGTTCGTACATTTTTTAGACGACTTTGGTAAGCGGTAATAAAAAATGGTTTGCTGCAAAGGAAGTAATTGCAATTGTACTATGTTTTTAAAAGTCAAACTTATCGTCTGTGGCTTGAAAGTTTTGTTTTTATTCAAAATGGCGAATTTAACAAAGCAGTGGTTCGAAGGCTACATTTACGCTCTTTCCGAAGAGAAATATGCATACTTCGTTATCCAAAAACGATGTGAGAGTCATAGTTTTGTGATATCTAAAGCGTCGATAGGTAATATCCTCAACGAGAAAGGAAAAAATCGTCAAATTGGAGCCTCAAGTGAGACAAAAATTGCAGACAAGTATCCAAGGAAAAAACGGACATTTTCGACTATTGCAAAGGTACGTTGTTTAATGTTAAAAGAAAATCCCCTAAATCAAAGCACAGTTGCAAAATCATTAAAATGCTCGGTGTCCACTGTAAACAAAATGATAAACATTGATTTAAATCTTAAGAAAGAGAAAAAACGCAATGTGCATCGTCTTCTTCTAAAGCATATCGCTTAACGCAGGACACGCTGCAGAATTCTATACGAGAAACAGTTATCCAAAGAAAAATGGAAACCAATTGTCACAATAGATGAAGCATGGGTGTATTTAAATCATTGTAATAAAAAAAGAGCCATTTATTATCATAAAAGGGGAGAAAAAAATTTAAGTACATGGTTCAAAGAATCGAAAGAAAGATTTTGTGAGGGATTCATGATTGTTGCTGGTTTGCCTTATAATGGCAAGTTAAAAATAAAGAGAGTGCGAAAAATGTCAAGATTAACTCCAAATACCATCAGGAACATATTTTATCGCCAATTTTTGGGAATGAAATACCATCGCTTTACCCACGGTGCCATCCATCTGTGAGACTCCATCAGGACAAAGTTAGCAGTCACACATCAAAATCCACTGTAAATTTCCTAAAAGAAATGGAACCAAAACTGGTATCGAGGTCATACCCTTCACTGATATCTCTACTAAATCTCAAATCTCCCGATGTGTCACCTATGGATTTTTGTGCTTTCGGATTTTTAAAAACGGCATTATCCAAACGTTGTCCCGAAACCCTAACAGGACTCTGGAAAGCTGTTCGGGAGGAATGGGATAGAATACCCCTTCTGACACTTCAAAAGGCATTATTATCCTGCAAATTGCGGTGTCGAAAGATAGTTCAGAATAAGGGATGTCAAGTAGAATATTTAAAGCACAAAAATTTTATGTAATTTAGTTTTGTGAATACAATATACATCGTCTAAAAAATGTGCGAACAGCCTCTGTAGCCTTACATTAGTTACTTCATCAATATCTAAATGTTCTTCTGATATTTTTTCTGTCCTTCTCGAGTCCTTCCGGATAGCACCACCTAATTATGAAAATCATTACTGTCGTGATAGCTGTAATTTAAAACTTAATTCATTCATTTGTTGGACATCATTGCATTTTTTTTTCACCTGATATGAAAAAGTGTCGGAAGTTGGAAGAACGCCACAAGAAAGATGTAGCTATCATGTTAAAAATGCATAGTATAATTAAAAAATGCAGAAAATACTTTTGAAATGAAACTTACGTTTGCGCATTTGATATAAAGTTATTTCGCTCATGGTAAGAGAGTCACTTTTTTTTTCTCTCCGTTGCGAAAGTGTTAACTGGGCTAGTGGTGCGTTCAGCCATATCAGCCAAAAGAAATCCGGAAATTTTACTTGTAAAATTATGTTTGGAAGTTTTTTATGCGTAAACTGCTTGTCACACAGCCTATACCTAGACAGTAAAAGGGAGTTCTTCAGGCAACAGATGTAAACTAATGGCTGTCTGAATGCGCCGTCGTAACTCTGCCAGATTTTGAGGTAGATGTGGTGCATATGCAGAATGCTTTACATATCCCAACAGAAAAATTCAGATGGTTTGCAATTAGAAGTTGTAGTAATTTTTATTTGCCTCTATTGCTAATTTAGACATAGAGCAGACATACTTCATCGAGTACAGTTAATGCCAGTATTTATAATTGGGGATTTTCTGGAGTGGGAAACCTTCCATTTATATACATTATTCGAGGAAATTTTAGAAAAGTGTCAGTCATATATTCTTAACGTAGCATTCTTCTCTGATCGTTAGATAAAACTGGTGAGATATTTTAACTTTCCTTACCGCGTGCTTCGTAGTTAATTGGAGGGCACGTCTGGCTGGCAGTGAGGGGCTCCGGATTTCGAGTTTCCAAGAGGGTATTGTACATGTATCGTGTTTTCCAACTTCGAAAAATTTTACTCACTCTGCTTGTGGCTTCTGAACTAAAACGGTGTTAGACGATAATTCGTCACTACTAAGATTTGGAGATTCCTCCTCAGTTTCCTTTTAAGTGGGGCAGAATGGGAGGTATTTTTGCATTCTTTATACTTTGCCGTGGAAAGCACGTCTGGCCAACATCGGAAAGACCCGAGTTTAAGTCTTGGCAAGAGCATATGTTTCGTGTCTCCTGCTTGGAAAAACCTAATGACTTTACAAATTGATTAAACACCAATATTCAGTCATTGTATACATTTCCATAGAGAATCTAACGCTAACTGACGGCATAATATGTAATGGATTATGCAAATTCAATTCATGTATTATAACACTAAGTAATATTCACGTATCATGTATTATAACTAAGTAAGTTTATATTCAACTCAAAATGTTGATAAACAACGCAATATTCTTTTAATCCTAATATAATCGAACATAGAATTGTCCTACCACTCAGAATAAACAAACGTTTATAACATGCGCAGGCTTCTGAGATATTTTCTAATGATTTTGATGCAACAAAAGACTGAATTGTAATGAAATGTATTGAATCATTTTTATGCACTCATTTAAGTATCTTTCTCTTAACTATCAGTTTGCATTTTGATTTCCATAACAAAAGAGCGTTTCTTAACTCTACAATAGAAATTTTTCCAGCTCCTCTCATATTTCTTTCCATAGTGTCAATTGATTTTAGTCGACGTGTAGAAGATGTTCTTTTTAAAAGTCAGAAAACATAGTAATCCGCTGTAATATTTGAAGAGATTATGTACTTTATACCAGCCTTACTTTCCAATTTTTACTAGAAATTTAATGCTAGATATTGACGTGGGATTTTAGAACTTATCTTGGTACAGTTCATTTTTTTACATTGTGTATATAAGCGAATTCTATTTTAAAAGCGGAAATAAAAATATTATTGTAATAATACACAAAGTTGATTTCTATAGTCCTTTTAACTTTTATTAATTTTAGTTTTCCATCACATGAAACCAGAAACAATGTATCGATCTTTTATTAAATTTTCCTTTAGACTGTTAAAACAACTTTTCAAGTCATCCTTTTTTTATAGTAATAAATTTTTCATTTTCTGTTACAGTAATTTAAATATATCTTACGCTTAATCCGTCTGTATTCACGATGAATTTCTATTTTTCATATGAAAAATTGTTTTCTTTCTTTTTCTTATACCAAATAACCGTAGATTTGCATTAGACTATCTTTGCTCAGGACCTTTATTGCGGACCAAATTTAAGAAAGTATTAGCTTCCCCCCCTCTCATCAGCTTGTTACACTTTTCTACATTGGGTGCGAAAGAGATTCGCTCAAAGAAGTCTTAAATATGATGGAATATCTTCAGACCTAATCGGTTGAAATGGTCTGATTTATGAATACAATTCTTTTAAACTGAAATTTTATGTATAAAAATGGAAATAAGCGATAGGTATGCTGATCTAATATTTGAAATGAAAAAGCTTTTTAGCTTAAAAAAATCTTTCTTTCGTTCATAAAAGGTAGTGTAAAATATAAACTCTGTATTAAAGGAGATAAAGGGATATTTTCAGATAGGATTCAGTTGGGAATAAAATAACGAGATTCTTTCTTGTGAGGCTTAGTTCGAAATAGCCTTGAGTCGAGAACAACCTCAAGCCACGTTCTGCACATAAAAAATTCAGAAGTGTTCACAAAGAATGCTGTATTCCATTAATTATAATTTAATCAAAAATAGAATTGTCTTCAAACAGTAACAAAATATAACAGTTTTCTTGCTTGTTTCCCCAAATTAAGAACAAACGTATCTAGATGGCGGGAAATAGCACAAAGAAACAGTTACTATTGTGCCTGTTTGAAATGTTTTTATTTTATCAGTGTCCAGGTGCTCATCGAGATAAAATGCGCCTCCTCATCAGAATTCGGTGGGGGCAGGTGCAAAGAAAGAGGTGTTGTTATCTTGAGAGTCCGCATATCTTGACCTTTGGAGTTGGCAATGATGAGAGGCCGGCTGGCGGCTTTGTTTATACTCAGACAATAGGTTCGGCCTTTTGTTTAGAATTTAGGGAGATACAAGAAGAAAGTTGCTTATTTGCTCCTTTAAAGTGGTTAAGAGAGTTTTGTGATATCTTTAAGTGAAAATCCGTTGCTAAAGATTGCGTTGCCTATACATCTGTGTTTCTGTCATAAACATGATAAACGAATCTGAAATTGATTTATTGCAGAGCGAGGAAGATAACCTCGAAACTCATTTAAATGACTGGATCTAAATGGTTTTACATAAAACTTCCGAAACTTTTCTGCATAGTATACTTTACTCGAGCCTTAGTCGATATTAAATATAAATTTTCTATCGACAGAGCTAGTATTTTCTAAAGATTAATTTTTCCCACTTATAAATTCCCTGACTGATAATTAGCAATTTTCATACTATAAGATTAAAAATTCCGAAAATTCTGAAAATTTTCTTCCAAATTCTGGTGACAAATTTAGATAAGGATAACAGATAAACACAAAAACTGGTGCATTATATTTTTATAAACTGGTATATTATATATATGACACTCTATCGTACTTCGCGGTATTTTTAATTAAACGAAATAGAGGCCAATTATCCGAACTGTCGGAGCTTCACCCAATTTGGATAATTCGTTAGAGAATGTGAAATGTATTCCCTATTGCGTTCAGCAGTCTCAAGAACCACTTGGTAAAACAGCGACATTTTTTAGCTTTCACCGTTTTAAAATATCAGTTGTTTGAAATACGTAGCCAGGAATTATGCTCAGAATAAACAATGGAAAAGCTTAGAATTCGTTTTGCTTCAAGAAAGGTATTCATTTCCAAATTCTTCCTTTGAAAAGGCTTTCAGCTGATAAGTTTCAGAGAACGTATTCGAAGAATATATTCTTTTCGGACGTGGCTGAATTAAGTTCATCAAAGAGAAAACATCCATGTTAAAGATTGCTCAACAATTGAAATATACATACACATATATGTAACAATTTATTTTCTAATAGATTTGTAGAGACATTAGCTTATTTTGAAGCAGGAGCCACGAAAAAATGCGCAATGCCCTCGTCGGGACTCGAACCTCGTACCTCTCGAATATGCGCCGAGTGTGCTGACCATTAAGCGAAGGCATGCTAAGAAGGCGGAAGAAATACTTTATATACTCCTCCTTTTAAAGGGCGACTGGGGATTAGGGGACCCAGTCGCCAAATCCTGTTGCTGGGGAATCATCATCCACCACCTTTTTTAATTCGGGCGCCCTTGTAGAGACAATAGGTTATTTCGAAGCAGGAGACACGAAAAAATGAGCAATGCCCTCACAGGGTCTCGAACTTCAGACCTTTCGAATATGCGCCGAGTGTGGTGACCATTACATCACGAAGGCATGCTAAGAAAGCAGGAGAAATATCTTATAGCTTATTTAGCAAAAATAGTTATAATTGTATAGAAATACAGTAACTCATTAGCATATATATAAAAATTGAATTTTGAATAAATTTAAAATGGAAACGTCAAAAATGAAGGTGACAGAGATGCATTGCGTTTAGTTAATAGAAAAAAACCATATTTTGGCATAATAAAATCTCTCAACAGGATTGCACCTCGTACAAAGAACAGAAAGAATACAGAAGCTATGTTTGGCAAGTATTGTCATTATGCGAAAAATGAGTTCTTTAATTTTCTGCGACGTGCTTTTGCAAATAGCTGGTTTTTGGAGTGTTGCCAATCGCCAAAGGATACGATTTTAATTTTTCTTTCTAATTTTATCAATTTGTTTTTGATTACAATATTAAAAGATTTTGAAAAAAAAGTAAAACATTCCGAATAAGTTCAATTGTTCTTGATGTATCTACTTTATGTAAATTAAAATAAGTTTAATTTGTATTCAACTAATAATTTTATGAAGATTTGGAATTTTGTTGCCATTGACAAAAAATGCTTCCAACGCCATGATGTTGCAAAGTCTCCGTTAAGGACTATTGTTTTCGTTTTACGATTTTGCGTCGGAAGCATT
This sequence comes from Stegodyphus mimosarum, assembly GCA_000611955.2. Lineage (NCBI taxonomy): Eukaryota > Metazoa > Arthropoda > Arachnida > Araneae > Eresidae > Stegodyphus > Stegodyphus mimosarum. The sequence continues at coordinate 63,087 of KK117635.1, forward strand.
AAATGTCAGTTCACTTTTCAGACTGCTGCCACCAAATATTACAGCCCTGTATTGTATTTAAAGAAATTAAATAATGAAGATTGTGCATAAATGTATGTATGTTTCTCGCATTGTGATAAAACAACGATACCTAGAGCCATGAAATTTTGAAGAACGTAATTCTTCACGGAATATAGGGACCTGGATACCCCAATTTGGTATTTTTTTTATAATCTATTTCATATTTTGTCAGACATTAAAGAATTTTTGGTTAACAAACTTAACGATTTCAAAGCGAAAATGGCAACACTACGAAAAAAAATACATTTCTATCTCCAGCTCGCGAGACTGTGTATCGGAAATTCTAAAGATATCCTCATTTTAAAATTATTTTGCGATATTGCTGTTGAATTGAATTTTATGATTTAACTGCGAAGAACATGATCTACTATATATACAAAGAAGAAAGTCTGTTTGTCCTCTAATAACTGAGTCACTACTATAGCTATCGGCACCGAACATTCTGCAGTCCCTATCTAGGTCCTGGAAAAGATCGAGGTCCCCTTTTTTCCAAAAAAAGGAGCTAAAATCAGAGGTATTTATTAAAAACTCGGAAAAACAATAATTTTCGCCCTCCTTTTCCGAGAGACAACAGTCTCGCAAGCTGGAGATGAAAATCTGCTTCATTTCGAAAGTTGTTGCCACTGCTCGCTTTCATATCCTAGAGTTTGCTAATAAAAAATTTCTAAGTTTTACAATGAAGTAAAAATAGCATTGCCAAGAATTCAATACATTATTGCCGATTACAAAAACTCGTGGGAAGCCATTTCTACTATTACCATCTTCGTACGACATTAATCAGCCGAAATATTAATTAAAAACTCTGAAGGCACTAATTTTTGCACTCATTTTTCTGAAGGACAACAGCCTAGCGCGTTCGAGATAGAAATGCTTTATTTCGAAAGTGTTGCTACTGCTCGCTTTCAAATCGTAGAACCTGTTAATCAAAAATTGGTAAGTTTTACAAAATCTATCTATATATATATAAAGAAGAATGTGTGTTTGTTTGTTTGTTTGCTTGTTCGCGTTATTGATTTCTGATCAATTATGATAAATTTTTTGCCACAGTTAATCGACTAAAATTGAATATAGGTGAAATATTGGAAGGAACTTGAGCTTTTACGACCATTTCATTAGAAAGACGAAAATCATTAAAACCTGCCTGCCATTGTTGCTGTTATAATGAGAGAGAATTAGTTTATTTTTCTATCAAAATTTTTTATGTGGGTTCTATATCGCATCCAACTGAAAAATGTATGACTATGAATCGTATTTTCTGCATCGCTATTAGCGAAGGATTACAGCGGTATCGTTCTCTCTGTTAGATACATTATTCTTAATCTAACTTAACTGGCATCGGGTACTTCCGCTAGTATTTAATAGATAAAGATAAGGCACAAAACGTTAAAAAAACGCTCCTTTGGGCGTAGTGTAAAATCTGAAAGCTTTCAGGTTTTTTTAAAAATGTATCTTATTTTATTTTACGTTATTTTCCGATATATATTAGCACTTTTTAAAAGCATTTTAATGACAGAATCTTTTTTAACACGTTAGACTGAAAATCTGAAAGTTTTCATATCCCTATTTTTGTTTAATATTATCACTTTATTGTTAATTTTATGTTTTAATTATTTTAAATCTGTAAGGAAATAACATTCTGGTTTACTTTACATTAAAAAAATAGATTACTCTTTTGTCTTAAAAAATCAAAATAATTTACTTAAATTTGGTAAACGTAGAAACAAGATTATGCACATAAATTATAGGGCTTACGCATGAAAATTTATATTCATTGCATGATATTAGTTGAAATAGTTTTATGTGTAGCAAAAATGTTTAAACAAATATAGAAACATTGTATTATTTAATTCTATCGGAAAACATGTTTTTCACTTTTCTTGAAATGAAACCGTTTCGTTTTTGTCTGTATTTTGTCTTTGTTGAAATTGCTGCTATAAATGGGAAAAAAAATTCTGTCTTTAATTCGAGCGAAATTAATATGGCCTACAAAATAAATACAACCTAATTATCCAAATGTTCCAAATATATAGGTGTGATACCTGTTAGTCCAGATATTTGGAGTTCTACTTTAGATGGAAAGAATTAGCATTTTCGACAAGCATAACTTTAACGCATTAATAGCGATAGCAAAGTACTTCTATCACTGTATACTGTACCGTTTAAAAAAGTGAAGTTTCAACTTCAAAGATTATAGTTTCTTTTCCTGTTCTTAAATGATTTAAACTTTCTCTTCAGTTCATTTCTTACGGTATTATGTCGCTTGTTTGTCGTGCTAGTCTGTGTAATTAAGTTAAGTAACTACTGATAGCTAAGTTTAGAAGGGTCATTTTATAAATTTACTAATAGAAAAGTATTGGAGTTGATTAGCTGAGACGTTATTTTCGAAGCAGTATGTTACTGTTGAAGATGATTCATATTTTTTTAATTGTAGCTTACAAGTATTATTTAGCATTACATTTAGCTTTTGACGAATAGCAACTTCTCTTACTTTTTCTTGTTATGTTCTTTTTACGTGGTGTATATATTTTGTTTAATTTTTTTAACATCTAACAAACATTGCTTATGATGACATCTCGTCTGTCTCTTGATTCATTTAGTGAGTCACAGTAATTTCGAATGAGGCTGCCACGAACAGTTTCATAAATGCATTCCAGTATTTCATAAATGCATGGAAGTGAATTATGACCGTTTTAGTAAAATAACGGCTTAGTTGATGTAACTTAAGAGGAAGAAGATGGGCTTATTTAAGAAGGATGAGGTATTTGAATCTCCGAATCCTGCGAAGCTTGGAAAAGGTTAGCTATTTCCTAAATTTAAGTCTTTTGAATATTTTTACTGATTTAAAACATACGAATCGTTACCGTTAAATCATTAAACGTTTAAAAGCTTTAGAAGTATTACTTCCAGGAAAAGAGTTCAATATGTTGCAATTTCAGCAGATCTGGATTATCAGAATCACCTTCTGGTAGACTTAACTTTAAAGAGAGAATTGAACGTTTCAACGTTCTGTGATTTAAGCTTATCTGTGCTAACTCTAAAATAATCTTCATTCTTTCCGTATTACTTTCCTTTAAGAAGATTCCGAAAATTATAAAAAATCGGAAGTATTACTCAAATATTTTTTTTTCCAAATTGAGAAAACGACCCTCAGTATTTAAGAATTTTAATTATGTAATTCTTTCACTATGTTTTATCAAAATGTTTCTTAATAATTTATGTATACTTTAAAAAAAACTGTGTTCTTAATTTTTTTCATTAAATGCAAATTTCAAATTTTGCTGTAATTAAAAAAATTGTAATGTTAAGAAAAATTTGTTTTCTTTCTTTCTCCTTACCATATTCTCCTTACTATATTCTACTTCACTTTAGATTACTACCAAGTGAATTTTTTTTTCTCATTTTATTCTTACATAAATGATTAAAAAGATTCGATCGAAAGTTTCGACAGACTTTCAGCATTTGGATTCGAGAATATTCAAACTTCATTCCCCCTCTATGAAGTGCTTATACATAACGTCGTCGTAAAGGTTTCCGTCAAAAGAGTAATTTGTACGATACGGGGTTACCATCACGGTACGGGTAATTATTACGCGGATTGACTGCCAGTCATCCACAGCAATGAAGTGAATGTTGCAGTCAAATAAGACCAAATGACTATTTTAGTTTTCCGGAGAGCGTGTAAAATATACTTAGGTTAAACATGCTGTAGTTTTACCCACTAATTAAGCCTTTTCATTTTGGCAATCATTTGAATACATAATATACTTTTAATTTTCATCAAGCTTTGAATTTGGAACTCGGCTAGTTATTTTTACGCAAGAAACTCAGATTTGGAAAAAAAACATTCGACAGTTTTAAGGACATAAAAGGTGGAATAAATTTAGATTAATAGATTTTGGTTTCTAATGACTCTTCGTTTTGCTTAAGGAAGTCGCATGTTTATTAATAATCCTAATTTTAGCTAAAATATTAATAAAAAGGTTAAAAAAATTGAAATAATTATATTTGTCCATTAAACGAAGATAATTTATAGTTTAATAAATCATGAATTAGAAATTAGTCCACTCTAAAACCAAACGAGAAGAATGCATGAAGAACAATTTTTAACAATTAGAAAAAGCATAGTATTATATGCTAAATAACTGCAGGCTATTGAAAAAAATGACGTTGTCTAATGAAGACAGTCCAACGAAGCACACTCGTAAGAATTGTTTTAAAAATAAATCTGAATGTATAGTTAATTGAATTGCAATCTTGTAGGAAGTAGTATTATTTACTATTTCGAACTCGTTGTATGGGTGTCGTGAGTTAATTCTTGAATTGGCACATGTAGTAAATTTCTACTAACAGATTTGCATAATTTCTAACAAAGTTAAGGTTTTATTAAACCGGTTATTTATTTATTATTATTTCAAGTACGCGATATAACTAGGCTTCAGATTTAACATCGTTAGCAATTATTTCTTATAATTATAGACAGACAAAGCCTTTTTAATGATTCAGATACTACAGTAATTTTTCACCTCTGATCAAAATGTGCGAAAAACGTATTTCTGTCACTGACTGAATTTCTGTCATAATTATGCAGCAAAATACTATCACCTACGTATGAAGCTATTTATAGGCATGAGAACATTTATGATTTAATTCTTTAAAAGGCATTTAAGTTCGCTAAAGCATTCAAGGTATTAAGATAGCAGTTCCTATCAAAACTTACGGAAGAAACTTATACATGAAGAATATGTTTTGTGAAAAGGAATTAAAATGTTATATGAATAGAACAAGCATTCATATTAAAGCCTATTCTTATTCGTGTACATATGTGTAATGTGACTGCACATTCAGTGTCTCTCTTAGCAACTATTTCGATAATCTGATGAAATTTAAATAAATAAGGTTTTTTCACCTCTGTTGAAAAATTTGAAAACATTTCATTCAGTTTAATGAAATATCCAAAACTCTTTAAGTAAAAAAAAAAAAAAAAATCATAGTTTTCGAATCCAAGATTCACCTCGTTTTTCTTCCCATAGAAACCTCGTTAAAAACAGAATGTGGCTTGGAACTGAATCAACTTAAAATCGTAGTTTTCTCCTTATTACTAATTATTCGGAAATAATAATTTTTCCAAATTTTCGAAGCCGATTAATGAAAAATATTTGCTATATACATTCCAGTGTTTGATTTCTTACGTCTTATTTTCTTAGAGCTAAAAATATTGTAGATCTTAGAATCAATGGAATCTTAGAAGCGGAGAAATACAGTATTTACCTATCTTAGTCGTAAAAAAAGCAAAATCAAATTCTGACATCGTATTATTTAAAAACAGCTTAGTTCCTAAATTCAAATTGTATTATGCCCACAGGGCTTTTTCTGGTTTTAAAAGATAGTTTGCTTAAGCACGAGTTCAGAACATGGAATTCTTTTTTTTCAGATTAAAATATTTTCTCGAATGACATTCATTCCAGTATTGATTTAACTACAAATTCAGAATTTTGATTCTATCTCCTAAAATATGTAAGTAAAGAACTTAGAACACGGCTTATTTGTTTGAAATTTTTGTTTGCAATTTCGTGGTTTTATTTTGCTGAAAAGAGAAATACCTTTGACATCTTTATTCAAATCAGAAATAAAACCAGTTTGAAAATTCATTTAGTTAATAGTTTCTAATAAACTTTAGTTGATGCAAAACTGTTTTTAAAACAAGCTCTGAGATAATCATTAAAGGGTCTTATAATCTGTACTGTGAACTGCCATAATACACTGGTTCAAAGCTAAGAAAAATATTGTTTTAACTGATCACTGGAATAATTTTTAAATAGCAGATTACTGATTTCAAATGATATTGCATAAACTCTTAATCTTAGAACTTTATATTGCAAAATATTTATCACCTACGTCAATTTTTGGTGCTTTGTAACAAATAAGATAAGCAGCAGATTAAAGAAATAATATAAATTGAATTTACACGTGCAGCAGAAGATTCTGCGACTTACTTGAAACACTTTCCTTTTTGGTTTTTTGTATTACATTTTTTATAAATATTCTGCCTTTTCAGTGCTTCAGAGGAGAATTAAAGAGAATGTAATAAGAAATTAAGACACGTAGAAATTTTCATATCCTAAATATTATTATTTTTAAATAAGAAAAGGTCTTTTTTTTAAGTTTTTTTTGGGGGGGGATAACACGATATTCATTTTCATAGTTACTATAACACAGTCAACACAAAACATGTTAACTCTACAGCCAACATAAAGCATGATGTATTCACTTCTTCAGTTTCTTGTCCCTTTCTTTCAATGCAAATATAAATGAATAAATTAAAAAAAGAAAAAAGAAAAGAAAGGAAATCTGAAAGTTTTCATATTTTAACGGTCGCCCAAAAAGATTTCTTTAAGAATAGTTTTACGCTCTTGCTGAGCTCGCAGGCTACCAGTCTGCTTGCTCCTGCACTCAATCCTACTAAAGTTTTTTCTTTTGATCTTTATAATTAAGCATCGCTTTTTTCACGTTTACGCCACATTTATTTCAACCGCAAAATTTTTAAAAGCTTCATAGCAGCACATGTTTAGAATTTCCGATGCAGTGTTATGTGTTGGCATGCTTTTAACTTTTTCAGTCTTTTCTCAGTTCATCATATCAATATTCAGTTTTCTTAGTAAGATGGCTTATAATTACTTTTTGTCTTTTTATTGTTAACTTTGTTTATTAAATATCATTTCGCACTTATGCCACGTAAAATTAAATTCAACAGCAAAATCTCAAAATATTCAAAAACACCATAACTCTAGAATTTTCGATAAAGTGTTAGAGGTTGCCATACATATTTTTATATTCGCTATATTATTTTTTAAAAAACTAGCCGCTCACACGGCCAGCCTCCTAAAATAGTTATTATATAAAAAATGTGTATAATTGCTTAAATAACTCTAGCTAATTTCAAAAGAATATTTCTAATTAGACATTAAATGGATTACGACGTGTTTAATTAAACCAATAACATTAAGAAAAAGAAGAAAAATTTAAGAACTGTGTTTATTGCTTTTAAATCGCTTAGTTTATTGCTCAATAATGTATAGATTAAATATCAAAGTATCGTAGGCTCTACTGAATGGCAACATTCTGTCGCGTGAAAGATGAAATTACTTTATTTCCGGCCGCAGAAACACATTCTTTCAAAGAGCTAAGTTTATTAATTAAAACTGAGAGTTAATTATCTTACACTTTTTCGAATGTGAACATTATCGCGTCCTGAAGATAAAAATATTTTTTTTCGAACAGTGTTGCCAGTGCTCGTCTTCAAATCGTTGAGTTTATTAATCAAAAATTTATTAAAGTTTCAAAAAATTTGAGATAAATAATAAAACAAATTAGAAATTCAAAATTAGGGCTTTCAGATGCATGTGTTCGAGTGGAGTTCTAAATTGTTCAAAATTTGATGGCTCTAGATACAGTAGTTTTTTCACAACGCGAGGAACATACATACATGCATGCAGGTTCTCCATTATTTAATTTCTTTAAAAATAATACAGGGTGATAATATTTGGTGGCAACAATTTGAAAAGTGGTACACCGGTTTAGCTAACTAATGCAAAATTCCATTTCGAGACTAATCAACCTTTGTGGGCTAATAGAATAAGCGAATTTGATTGAGATATGGTATAAAATTTGCTAACTTTTAATGCAGTTCTCTTCCCCCTTTAAAGATTTTTTTAAGTAAAAAATCTAAACTTTTCCTGTATCAGTGGTAGCTTATCTGTAACGAACAATGTTTACTAAAAATAATCATCAAACACTGTTAATTAAAGTTATTAATAAAATCACAGAAGAATTTTTTTAAATAACGATAACATTACATAGTCTATCATAAACACTGATATTTTGATTTGCTCATTACAGATTTCAGATAAACAAAATTTTCGCTATGCTGACGAAATTTTGTAAATTCGATTCGTAGAAAACATTTCACTGTTCTGCATCACTATAGAAGTAAAACAAAAATAAACACAAAGCATGATTCAATAATCTATAAATAATTTATTTTAATACACAAATCTAATTCATAAGCTGCAGTTTTCATTTATCACACTTACTAATTGCTTCAACAACAAGTCATTATAGAACACACTACAATTTATACACATATATAACGAATATTTGTACACTTAAACGAGCAGTCAATATATACTAATAGGAACATTTAGTGCTTTTCTTTCATGTTTCGTGTCTCTTAGTGAGTTCATGAAATGTTTCTGCCCTTTTTCTGAGCAATATGTAGATAAAAATTTAAATATAGATAATTTATAAAATGGGCGTTCAAGTCACCATGACACTAATACACCGGGTTCGAAACTAAGCAAGAAAAGAAATCTTTGCTAGTTTTCGGGAACTCAAACAGCCATCTGCATAATAATTCAGAGATTTTTAAATGAGCGCATTATATAAATAAACTTTGTGTGAAAGATTTTATATTAGCTTTTTGCAAATTTTATGTATGTGTTCGTGTTTGGAGAAGGAACCTTCTTCTTGGGTTGCAATTTATTACGTTATCTAATTATAAGCAAAATTTAAAAGTTTAAATTTCTTTGAATTTTTAATCTCGCTGAGGGGTGAGTAAACTATAATTTTAAATGCTTAATTTATCTGAATCATATTGCATTCTAAATTGCGCGAATTAGATTACCCATTGAAAATTAGTTAAAACAGACATATTTTTTACCGAATATTTCTGAATGAGGAATGAATTGATTTTTCAATGGGTATTTAAGAAACCCAAAATCATAGCATTTAATCAAAATTACTAAATTGTTTCAATTGCTTCTTTTGAAAATTATAATCAGAAGCACACAAGTTCTTAATTGTACAACATATTAGCATTGTGAGAAGTAAAATGTTTCCCTGATTATTTCTTTAAAGTACTTCATAGGTAATTAAAAATGATTGACGACTTTTATATATACTGGTAATCGGAAATATTAATGAAATTAAAAGAAGTTAAGATTTTCTGAAAATATAGTAGAAGGTATGCAAAAATCCCAATTCAAATTGCACGGTTATTTTCTGCTTAAATATGTTTCCAACAAAATGTGAATACATGCGCGTATGCAAATACATATTATATTTAAATTTTATTTAATTTAGTGATTATTTATACTTACTAAAATTTATCACTAACAGATATTAAAGCATTTTGCTTCTTAAAAATCTCTGAATTTCTGCATTTTGACAAAATATGCTCCATGCAGATGATTTTGCCCGCTTGATAGCCGACATTTTTAAAGTCATAAGATATAATTCACCGGTATTGCAAATAAAAAATACATCAGGTTTTTTTTAATCTATTCCTTAATGCCTGTAGTAGCGATTCATCTCTTAGTGCTGTTTTAAAAAACTATTGTACAATTTTATAAGTGACCTTCAGTAAACAAAAGCAATGAAAATACACTTAAAAAAGATAAAACTTTCTCTCAACTATTTTCCATAATTGCCGAATTTTTAACATTTCAATTTCTTGCTAGGAACGCAATTTATTCGCTTTGTTAAACAATTCTAAAACATCCCTACACACAAAATACAATTTTATAACTTTTTTTTTAACTTTTAAAGCATATTCCATTTTAAATGAAAATATATTTAAATAATCACAACAAAAATTAATAAATTATCTTGAAAATATTGAATGTTTAAACATTTCATCATCCAATCACAGGTTATTAATTAGGATTATTACAATTAAAATCTTAATCAAATATGTAAATTCTTAAATGCAACAAAATTTCAAACTTAGGCATCTGTAAATGCAGTATTCATTAAATTATTAGGTATAATTGAAAAATGTGATTAAAAAACACCTTAAACAAGGGGAGATATAATATCATCATTGATACTTTTTTGGGAACATGAAACAAAGAGTGTGTATACTTCTTATGAAATGGTTCAGGATTTAATATAAAACCAAATTTAGGTAAGTAATACATACAATGACAACATTTAAGACATGAAATCAAGTGGTATGCTAATGAATGAGTTGGGTAAATAAAATCTGACCTATCACATTACTAAGTACATATATTTCGTATTACTCGAAACAAAATGCGTAATAATAAAAATACATTTTAACAGAGTATTTATTTCAAACTAGTTTAACTGTAATAAAACTTGAAGTTTTACAGATGCATTTGAGACAGCTTTAATGAGTATTATTATTGCGGCTTCTCACAACTTTACATCATAAAAATTCTTTGTATAAGCTTAAACATAATTTTCATGTAATTTTTATTCTTTCTTCTTTTAGAATTCAAATTTATTATAATACTAAACTTTATAAAATTTATTATCTTCCTGGAAGCTTTTATACTTAAAAAAAGCAATCATAATAAAATTTATTGAAAAGGATCTATGCAAAATAGATATTCAAAACTACTTTTACGTTATGCATCTGAAGTGAATATACAGGTAAATTTTTTTGCATAAGCTGTATGCCAAGAAGTATACTTTACATATGACAAGAAACTTGAAAGATAAATTTCATCAAAATCAATTTAAATATATTGTTTAAAAATTATGACACGAAATTTTAACATAAATAGTCGTGCCTTAATGAATAAGAGTTTGATGAATAACTTAATATATACATGGGTGTTTAGTTTTCAGATGAAATGAAAATGAATATATTTAAAATGAATGTTTTAAGTACAGAACCGTGAGATATATACATATTTGAGCCAACATTCATATACAACTAACAATAGATACTAAATGGTTCTTCTGCGACTGGCATTATGTTTTAAAAAAATGCTTATTATATTATAAATAAAATAATTAAAGAGAAATAAAAGCTTAGGAGACTATTATAGACATAATAGACATAATAGTCTACTAAGCTTTCATTTCTATATTAGTCTATAATAGTCACATCCTATAGTTCATTAGGAAAGAAGGAAAGATGTTTATTACTGAAAGAACTTCATATTTACCACTAGACAATAGGACTCGGTGGTAACGTTGGAGGACTAGAGTGCCTATGAAATCTGTCCTCTGGTTTCACGAATAAGTAAGCAAATGGGGATCTCAGTTCATGGTGAGTGGGCAAAGGCCCTGGACTAGGAAAATACGTTGGTGGGCCGCATCCACAAAGACTGTAGGGAGGCACAAATGCTGCAGCATGTGACTGAGACAGAGAAGTTAACAACGAGCTAGCAGTGCTGTATAAAGTTGTGGGAGGAGGCACCAGTGGGCTCTCGCTCAAGTCTCTATGTTTCACGAGACCCAAATCCGGTCTCAGTTTCGGCAAGCCACTGTCCACTGAGCTGTAGACATAAGGAAGGGGTGTAAGAGGAAATGTCCTGGCTGTCACTGCCTTCTCACTCTCTAGAGAATGATGAGTGATGTGAGGGTATCTCGTAGTCAAGGGTTCTAGAGGTGGTGGAAATGGATGAGTCATGCCCATCGGGAGATATGCAGTCTCCTTCTTGACCAAGGGCTTGGGTTTCCTTCTTGGGCGGTATTTGTAATCAGGATGTTCCTTCATATGCAGAGCTCTGAGCCTCTTGGCTTCATCTATGAAAGGCCGCTTTTCAGCCTCTGAAAGAAGTTTCCATTCAGCACCCAAGCGCTTGGAAATTTCAGAATTGTGCATTTTAGGATTCTCTTGAGCAAGCTTTCGTCTTTGTCCTCGAGACCAGACCATGAAAGCATTCATTGGTCTCTTTACGTGGTCACCAGTTGACTTGCACGACATTTTGTAATATCACACTAGTGTATCGCTGAAATATAACGTCAGAAATAATTTTGTGTAACTCTATTTACATCACTCGCTATTCAGTGTAATATCACTGACTCGAAACATAGAACTGAAAGGATATCAGTTTGAAAATACGAAACTTTTAAAAACGAAAAATTTAAGAGCACTGAACACTCTTGTCACTTGATTTTATCAGACGAATTTTCGTTAGCTTGATGACACATGACTTTTAGAATTCCCATGTAAATTATGAAGACAAAAAAATAGCTTCTTTTTAAACAAACACTTATAGATTATGACACCGAGAAGAGTTCGTATTTCAAAATAATGTTATTGTTCGTGCATCTGCCTCTGATTTTATCAGAAACCGACCACAAAGAAATCAAACAGTTAGAATTTCGTTTCTTAATCAGTAGACATTTATTCTAACCTCAGATTTGCTAAAGTTCAAAAGTTCAAGGAAATTTAAGGTGGACACCATTTTTCAATACACGTTTGATCACTATCGAATACGCTTTCCAAAATAAATATCGTTTTATCAAATGGCAGAATAACTGTGTTTTCCGATAGTTTACTCTTTGAGAACATTCAGAACTAATATCAAACAGTTTTTGCGATTTTTTAGGTTCAGCGATAGAACTGAGCAAACATAACTTTCCTAGCAGCGCATTTACCAGTCAAAAGTCAGGGGGGATGATTGCAAAATCTGTAGCAAGGTTCCAGTCAGAACCAGCGAGAGATACTTTTCCACGTGCGTCGTCGAAGCGAGATCGCTGTCTTTTGACTTTCTGGATTCCCACCACGATATATTCCGTAGTGGGGGGTTGCGAGGAGAACAGCACCTTGTCGATTCCCACGCAGCCTCTCATTGGTTCTTTCCTTCGTCACGCCCTTGTCTCATTGGTGGAACCATACCATCTGCTCCCTCGTAGTCTCTTGGAGTTCACAATAGATGTGCGTTTTCATTTATTTATTGAGCTTTAATCTGCTGTTATCTCCTTTCTATTTATCCGTCGGAGTTATACAACGTTGACAAAGCCAGGATATTAAAGCAGACACTTCGATTAGATGAAGTGAAACGCTTTGCGAGGTGCAAAGAGAGTAGGGAGGGGAGACGCATCGACTTCGGCAAGCCAATGAGAAGGGGACAGAGGTAATAGTCTTTTGTTTTAAGTTATGAGTCGACGACGGGTTGACCAATCGCTGAGATAGCCGGTTACCGCGACCGTCTCAGGTTCCGTCATTTTATCGGCGGATCTGTCGCCTTTTTCCCGACGCAGTTCTGTTCGCACGCTCCGCTGATCATCAAAAGGGATTCCGAAGAGTTGATTTTTGAGTCCCTATATTTGCTTTTTATTTTGTGGGGGGTGGGGTAAAGTCAGTCTCCCCCCGCTTTTCTATAGGCTACTCGGATAGGATCTATTTAAGAAGGGTAAGTGTATGGGGGGGAAAGGAAAAGATCTAAAAAAAAAAAAGAATTCATATCCTTTTCATGAGCAGTTGAAATCAAGGAATTGAAAATTTTGGTCGCGACACTAATCAGAGTTTCCTATTTTAGTGCTATTAATTGATAATTTAAGTGTGTGGCTTTGATATCAGTGGAAAAAACGTTTCGATTAGTATCAACTAGAAGTAAACGTGCATTTTTTGCTTAGAAGTAGGACGAATCTTCAATTTTCTCGAATTTTAATCTTTCGAATCTTGAATATTTCGAAAATTTAAATAATAATAAGAAGGAAAAAACAAAAATATTATTCAATGCAGAAAGGTTTCAATGAAAGTACAATCTGAAATTTTCATTTATTGAAAAACAAATTTAAGGATACAGTTTTCAAAAAGTCCTCTGAGTAAATGAAACACAGAAACGCAAATGCAAATCTTGCATCCTGACATCCATTTTCAAGATGTAATTTTAGAAAAAAAAAGAGGAAAATTTCAGATTTTTTTATTTTTCAGATTTTTTTTTAATCAAAGCAGCTGTTGAGGGCAGAGGTTTTTCTCAAGAATTAATGTACATAAATACCAAACGGAAAATAAATTCTAAATTTTCTCAAATTCAATTCGAATGCTTATGTTAATATTCCTTAAACCACTCGAATGCTTTGAATCTTTTGAATTTTCTAAATAACAAAAGATTGAAAAAGAAAAAAAAATATTAACGGAAAAAAATTTCAGTGTTTTAAATGTGCCTTGTAGAGTCATTAGGTTTTTATTAAAACAAGAAACATGAAAAATAAGCAATGCCCTCGCCGGGACTCGAATCTGAAACTCTCGAATACACGCCGAGTATGCTACCGTTACCCCACGAAGGCATGCAGAAAGGGAGAGAAAATACCTTATATACTCCCCCTTTTAAAGAGCGACTGGGGATTACGGGACCCAGTCGCCAGATCTTGGTGGTGAATAATCATCATCCACAAACCTTTGTTTTTAGTTCGGGCGCCACTGTAGATTCGTTAGGTTATCTTGATGCTGGAGACATGAAAAATGAGCAGTACCCTCGTCGGGACTCGAAACATGGATCTATGGAATACGCGCCGAGTGGGCTACCGTTTCACCACGAAGGCATGCAGACAGGAGGGAGAAAATACCTTATAGCCTTCTATAAAAACAAATTAAAGTAAATTTATATTTAAACGACATATAAACAAAATTTAGTAACTGAAGTACATGACTAAAACGCTTGAAACTTGAAGTTTTTTTCTCAACGAAATTTAACACAAAATGTTTGAATTAAAGTTCGAAATTTAATTAAAAGTTCAAAATTAAATAGCTAAGGTTAAAGACAATTTGGTAGCCAAATGGACTTACGTGTGTGATAAAGTTTTTATGTACCAGTGCAATTGCTAAAAATATCCATGTCCATCGCTGATTTTTCATGTTTACGTCTTTGAAAAGGCTAATAGACGCTACATAACTTCTAAACTCTTTTTACTCTTCTTAATAAATAAAGACTTTAAAAAAAACTTCGTTTTTAGATTTGTTTTTTATTTAAAGCAGATTTCAAATTTTGCTTCAACTGAAAAGTGTAAATACTAAAGGAAAAGGCACCCCCCGTTTTTTTTTCTTCTTATTATTATTATTATTATGAAGGAGCATAGAAAGACTCAAAAGATCTGAGAGGCTTTGAAAATTTAAATTTGGGCTTCGATTCGAAAAAAAAAAAAAAAAACCTTTTAAATCGTCTCACATCAAGTACGTTTTTTAACGTTTCTTCATTTAATCAGTAATGCTGGTTTCTCTTGTTAATATTGTAACTAAAATACTTGGTGACTCTTATTATATATTTACAAATGTTTAAATAAGCTCTGGATATTTTAAAATAAAATATAAAGCGATATCTTTTGATAAGTAGTTGTATCATGAGGTAATGGAAACTTCTAGAAAGAAATCTCCGAAAGGCTGACAAACTGAATTAAAGCTTTTTCTGCTTTTCTAATTAAGTTTAACAACATGCTTTTTATAGCTTCTAAACCTTAAACTCGCATATACTTATTTTTAAGTTTCTTAAACTTTAATTCTACATTAAATTATATCTTATCGGGACTAATATGTTATTATGTAAAGGAAAATGATTAGATTAACAGCTGAAGTACGTTACTGTTTTCTCTTAAAAATAAAAAGATAGAAACCATGTTACATGAAGGAAATGCAAGAATTTAATTAGCTATTTCATTAAAGATTCGCATATGACTAAAAAAATACAAGTACGATTTTGGGAACTGACTATCCTTTAAGAGCCAAAAAATGCCCGAAAATTAATGTGTTTAAATTATTGAATTAATTGTGCATAGTATTAAATAAGGTGCACATTTAAAGGAAAACTGAGATTGAAAAAAATGAAATATAACCTTTTTTAAGGGTTTCTTTTTTGTGTGTGTTACCTTTATTTATTAAATATCACGTTCTTCGCACTTGAACCGTAAAATTCAATTCAAAGCAATATCACAAAATAATTTAAAAATAACATATCTTTAGAATTTCCGATACATAGTCTCGCGCTCTGAAAATAAAAATTTTTTTTTCGTATAGTGTTGCTCATTTGAAATCATTGAGTGTCTTAATTAAAAACTTATAAATGCTTTACAGAATATGAAATCGATAATAAAAGAAATTCCAAATATAAAATTTGGCTTCCTGATGCCTATACTCGGGTGGCGACGTACGTTATTCAAAATTTGATGGGTGTAGGTACCGTTGTTTTATCACAGTGCGAGAGACATGCATACATATTCTTCATTATTTAATGTCTTTAATACAGGGCGATAATATTTGGTGGGAACAATCTGAAAAGTGAAACATCGGTTGTAGTGAAACACTACAAAATGCCAAAATGAAATTGATAGCCCTTCTGAGCTAACGCCTCTAGGGCTAATAATAAAACAAATTCCAGACTCAGAATTTGGGCTTTCAGATACCCATATTCGAGTGGAGGACTACGTTATTCAAAATTTGATGTGTCTATATACCGTTGTTTTTTCGCAGTGCGAGAAATATGCATACATTCATGCAGACTCTTCATTATTTAATTTTTTTAAATATAATGTAGGGCTCTAATATTTGGAATATTTATATTTGAAAAGCGAAACGCCGTTTGTATTGAAATGCCGCAAAATGCCAAAATGAAATTAATAGCCCTTCTGGGCTAATAAATAAATAAAAATAAAATAATAAAATAAAAAGTCATAAAGTGATCAACTTGCAATAATATTTTAGAAAAATCATTATTTCATCCCCCCTTTGGGCTAAAAAAGGCGGTTCTCTTCCGTTGTAATAAACCTATCGACAAAATTCACCTTACTTTTTTCATGTCATGAAAGCACGACTTAGAGAACGCATTAGAGTTATACAGAGAGTTGTTATAAAGTCTTTTTATGTTGTTATAACATACATCATACACAAAATCAGATTTTGTCAGAAATGATGAACAACATGCCAGATTTTTGTACACCTCAAATTATAACAAAATGCCAAGTTTTGTAAAAATTGCATAAAGACCATTTTTTATTATTAAATTTTAGCTCGAAGTTGTTAACTGAATTTGGCACATATTTAACAGTATCGCTCTTAAGTTAAATTTACTTAATTTCTTCTTTTACAGTTCGAAATTTAGGTTTAATCTAAATAAAATTCACACATTTTTTTCTATTTTATTTTATAAACTTCATACTTTTAAACAAATAGATTTTTCGAAAAACTTTTAATCATAACATATAAAATTTTTCTCATCATCTTAAAATAGACATATATCTAGGCATATCTAGAAGTTTCTTATACAAAACTTCTGCATATATGAATATATATATTAATTTATCTAATGGCGCATCTGAAAATTTGACGTATTTGTTACAAGCGATTAATACCTCTAAATGCGGTTTACGCTCGAATTTTTTTTCTTTACTTCCTTGTACGAAGTAAAGGAAGTATTGTAATCGCGAAAAATTCCGGGTTTCATATTTCAACGAAAATATCCACTCTGGCCGTTAACAAATACAATTAACGATGTTTTTGCGCGACATTTGTACGTAAGGACAAAATAAAGGACTCTTGTTTCCCCAAACGATTATAAAACTGATTTAAAATGGATTCAGAATAGATTTTTTCTTGGCGTCTGTATGTGCGTACATATGTATGTATGTATGTATCGCGGATAATTCAAAAACGAGGCCTCAGAACGCTGAAATTTTGTATATACGACTGCTATAACAAGTAATTGTGTATCTCCCTTTTTTGGTTGCAATCGGCTGCACCAAAAGTATATAAATATATATATATATATATATATATAATTACAAAACATTTTTTTAAAAAATAAACATGCGTAGTATTTTCGCGCATAAATTTCAATTTTCTCTTTGCGAAAAATTAGTTCTAAATTTCTTATTTTATGTCTTTAATGATATATAAACTCTGTTACTCGGCTCAGCTCAGTTTTTTTATTCTTATATGTTGATATATTGCGCATTTTTTGTTTTAAAAATGATTGAATTACGTTATTCTTATCTTCCGGTTAAGGTTTTGATGCCTTTAGTTAATCTGCAAGCCATAGTTATAGAATCATCAACAATTTAAAAGTTGTTTAAATGCGGATAAGCCTAATTTTTTACCATAGCAGCCATGTTTGTTACATTTGAAACTTAACAGAACAATGAATTGTCTTTCTGCACCTTCAGTGTCTTTTTGTCGAGTGGGAACAAAAGGAAACTTTTAGTTTTGTGCACCAAAAAATCTGCCTTCTTGCCTGCTGGCCGAATTGCTTGTTTTCGCGTAGAAACTGTAATTTTAATTATAAAAATTGTTTTAACTGTATTTGGTGTTTTATTTTTTTCTCTATTTTTGCATTTTTAATGAAGATATTTTGTGTTTTTATGTATTTTTGCCTTGCCGCGAAGTGAGTACTGAATTAATTGAATGAGAAATATATCGGTAATGAAATTCGAGGACATAAGTTTAAATGAAATGCAGCAAAAAGTACGTATAGCTTAATATTCCGTACAAGAAAGCCATGTTTTGTACACATCCAGATTTTTTCGTTTTACGAAGAGACCTTCCTCATATTATCTTTTGCTAGTTTACGAAACTTTGTATTATATGCAAACAAATTTATTTTCAGATTTGAATATGGTGCATCATATATGTATTTAATACTTCTGAATACTTCAAATAAAGGGCCAAAATATCTTATATTACAGAAGGTGACGAGAAAAAGACATGTCCCATGGACACAGTCAGCTGATCTTTATTTTTTCAAAGTGTGGAGTGTTGCCATACTTTTTTTATATTCTCTATCTCTAGACTATTTATATTTGGAAAGTAAATTGATGAAAGTACCCGGATGATGAAGATATCCGGATTTGCACCAGATATTTCAACAGGATGTTATAAGTCTTAGTTTTATGATCTTATTTTATGATTTGCATTTTGCGAACTCTTTTGATATTAGTTTGAAGATATGAAATTAATGAGTCACTTTAATTATTGCTTACTTCAGTTATTATATATTGTTATTTTAGTCATTATTTCCAGTGCTAGCAGTGGCATCAGCATCTTGATTAATATAAAAACAGGCGAAAGACGAAGAGAAGGAAATGGAGAAGAAGAAAGGAAGGGCGTAGAGAAAAAAAATGTCTGTGTCGTGGACGCACGCATCTGATTAATGTTTACGTTTGCAAGTAACGTTTTCGAAAATGAAAGTAATCAAAAATAGCGAGAGAGATCATTGAAGTATCAAAAAGGTTTCATTGTTCCCGTGCCCTCGACGGGTTAACATCAATATTAATATATGAAACATTTATTCAAGGGAGATCACTGGGGACCGAAAACAAGAACTGAACGTTGGACAGGACACAGGTATGTTAATTGGATATTTTAATTCAAAGTATTATTCAATTCGTTAGGGAATTTGGGAGTTTACTAGTATTGCAAATAAAAGATATTGTCTTTTACTGCAAAAATGTTTATAAACAGCAAAATTTACTAGAATATAATTTTTTTTCTTTTCTGTGTGTAGCAAATGGAACAGATGAAACTGATACTGAAGCTACTTCCCAAACGGATTTTGAACTGTTTAATATATTTTTAGACAAACTGTTATTTATATTTGAAAAGGCCGTTACTCCCCTTTTATTTCAAAGCACGATATCTTTTTATATAAACATAATATTTAAAATAACCATTTTTTAAAAAATCAAATTGTGATGCAAAATATCAATCCTATAGAGATCGAATAAATCACTCAAATTAAGGAAACAGATATCATTCATAGCTGCTTAACGGCTCCGAATAGCTGAGCACATCTCCTGTACACTTATCTATGAAATGAAAATTCTGGATTCTATCACCAACGAAAGTACAAATTTTACTAAATAATCCTAAGGAAATATTTTTTTAAATAAAAATTAAATCCATTATTTATCTTAAAATGCAATTTCCCAAGTAGCATATTTTTATTACGGTCACAAAATTCTAATTTAGAGTGTAATTATCTAGAACTGATTTTTACCCATGAGAAATATACAAATGATTATTATTGTTAAATTTATTTTCTCATTATTATTATTCTGTTACATTTACTGTTGTTAGAATTTATCAAAATTCTCCTTGTAAAACAATTTAAAAAATTTAAATTTAAAAAAAATTTCAAAAATTTTCAAACATTAATTTTTTTTTTCACACAGATTGCTAATTTTATATTAATTAAGGGTTTAAGACTATTTACCACTTACTTCTGTTAACTCCACCGGAAAGTACAAATCAAACGACTATAACTAACGAATAATAATTTAAATTCAGAAAAAGTGTATTAGTTCAATCTTTGGCGATGTATCTCTCTTTCTGGCTTATGCTAATTTAGAAACCTGCGTTTAAAAATGGTGCTTAAATTACAATGGTTAATTATTTAAATATGACAAAGCTTATGGGGTCCTATCAGCCTAACGTAAAAATGCTTTCTTCATGAAGAACTTTCTTAGGGAAAAGTGGATCGTATTCACGTTGTACATGAGAAAAACTAGGAAAGCCAACCATGGAGCCAGTCCGTTCGCCTATGTTGAACTTTGGGACAAACTATTAGTATTCAGGTGTCTTTAGCCAGCCGCTGATGAAACTATTTAAATAGGAAACCAGGTTATTAGAACCTAATATACTATATGATTTGCAAATATTTGAAATATTATTATATTCTTGGGCACAAAAGAAAAGTTTAGGTTTTGTTAATGTGTTAGTTTATAAAGTACCAAACCGTAGTGCCAACGAACACTCAGTTACATTTGCTATTATCGTACTTACTTAGTGTTCGTGGGATATAACCTAAAGGTAGGACGTTTGCCTCCCTTCATTATTTACTTTGGGGAGATTAAACAGGTGTTCAGATTAAGTGACACTGATTTAACTTATAAGGTGAGGTGTCAAAACATTTCTGCAGAATTAAAAGTTTGGCTGAGTAGCTGACATTTAAATGGCTAAGAATTAAACGGATGATTTTTAATCTTACATTATTTAAATAGAAATCGTTATTTCAAATGCGTTGCATTGCCTCTTAATGCATCGTTTTACTTGTCAGTAATCACACTGCACAGCCGTTCTGTTTCAAAGATTCTACTTTTTTAATACGCTGAGATTACTTTAATTGCCATATTGCGTATATACTTTAAAACTCTGATTACTTGAGAATTTCGGTTAGTTGGAATTTTTGCTGGGAGGGATTGTCTGAACTAAGAATTCGAAGTTAAGTTAAAGGGAATATCGAAACGCTACTCAAAATATAATACTCATTCAAATTTTCAATGTGTCTTTATGAGGAGTATGTCCCTTCGTCTTTGACTTATTAAAACTTGACTATACTTGGGATCATTCTTCGCTTTTTTCCACAAAAGGGAAGTTTCTAAGTGCGATATACCTGTTTCGTAGCTAATAGAGTCAAATAAAGTATTTAATAAAATAAACTAAGCTTTAAGATCTTTACAGTTGTGGTCTCTTTCACCTTTTAATGAAAATATATGAAACATAATTTTTTTATAATAACCTTCTTACAGAGAATGTTTAAAATAGCTAGTATTTCCTCATACTATTACAGATACTTAAAAAATGTGCTGTTTAATATACTAATTATTGGTCTTAATAATTGTCAAATTGATTTAGATTATTTGCGCCCGATATTAAGATCGCAACTCTAGGTGGAATAGAAATAATGCCGGATTCCGTTGACTAGGAAAGTTTGGGATATGCTTTATTACTCTATTATTTGGTAAACACGTTCAGCTCAACTATTTGTCTTTTGAACTTAATATTAAACTTAATTTGCACCTAAAATATGTAGAAAACAAAGAGGAGTCTTCATGATATATACGACAAGATAATTTAAAAACATCCAAAATACTGAACATACGTCTGTCAACATTGAAAAAAGTATTTCCGAAAGAAAAACATTAGAAAAAAAAAGAACAGGAGTTTAAGTAAAATTCTCTTCAAAAAAGCTGCGTGCTCACGGCGAAAGTATCTGGACGTTGCCGCCAGATCCTTTGCCGACTCGACTGAAAATTCAATAATGTATCCTAAATACAAGAATGTCATGTTTCCAGTACTGACGACACCAGCCTTTCCTTTCGTCTCGTGCCTACAAAGTGTCTAACCTTCTGAAAATATTCTGTATCATGATCAAAAAAATAATAATGAAACAAAAGGCGATACCACTACTCATATAATAATGTTACAAAAACCAAGTTGCTTCAAAAGTATTTTATGGTGTATAGCGAAAACAAAATTATGAGCGATTGCAGATATATTTACAGAACATCTCAAGAAAATATTCAAGTCACTAAGATTTTCTTAAGGAAATAACTCATTATGAAAACAAATTCAAGCATCATCAGGGCACTGAAAAGAAAAAAATATTTTTTAACGTTATGCTATTTGCTTCCTGCTATTTTTAAAATAAAAATTTTGAACCTAAACGAAAATATTTATATTTTAACGAACTAAACGTAAGATGATAACATTGCGTACAGCGATGGCACAATGATAGAACTTTGTAAAACAAAGAAAAATTGCGTATGATCCTGAGTTAAAAAGTCGATTACACATCTTTCTCATTTCTGTATCTTTCCTGAATGCCCACTGAAAAACTTATTAAACATGCTTGTATTTCTATGTATTAGACAGTTTTCAAATCCATACTGACGAATACTGGGTCACGAAATATTCTTCGAAGGAAATGTAGTTCAAATAAATTAAAATTAAATTTAAAAAATCTTCATCTTATTGAATATAATTAAAATACTCTGTTCGCATGAATAAATATAAATTTTTAAAATTATTATTTGGAAAAATGTAGTTCAACCGTGTAACTCAAATAATTGAAATAAAACTCTAAAAAAAAAGGAAAGAAAGAAAAGAAAAAAAAAACGGAAACAGATATGCCCCCTTCCTGAAAGTAACAACTGTGAGTAAAATATAATATAAAACAAAATATTTCCGAGAAAGGAACAAACGATGCGTATTTTCAATACATGCAGAATGAAAGGGAAAAGGTTAACATAAACTGTGAAGTTTGCCAAGATTCTTAGTGCAAAATGAAACAAATGCGACAAACTGTATTCTCGAATTACTTCTTAAATTTCTTACCAAACTTCATAAACTTGCTATTTAGGGAAATAATTTCATAGCCTTTCAGAAAAAGTTCGATTTTATGTGAAAATACACTGGTGGCCATCGTAAATGCAACACCCTGAAGGAAGCATGCAAATAACATGAAATTTACAACATATGATATGCAAGTGATTAGAATTTCAGCGCAGACCCACATCACGCGCGCCTGTGGCACCACTTCAAAGCCTATTTAAGGCTTGGAGTTTTCGACGATTTCAAGTTCGTCAATTGTGTTTTTCTTGTGGTTTTTTAAAAAAAAAAACGATCAATTATGCCTCGTAGTAAACAGCGATCACCGTTTGATCAAGTATCCGAGTTCGACAGAGAAAGGATAGTGGCCTA
Source organism: Stegodyphus mimosarum (assembly GCA_000611955.2). Taxonomy (NCBI): domain Eukaryota; kingdom Metazoa; phylum Arthropoda; class Arachnida; order Araneae; family Eresidae; genus Stegodyphus; species Stegodyphus mimosarum. The sequence goes on from KK117635.1 coordinate 86,374, forward strand.
CCGAGAGTGTGGATTATATTTCAGGGAAATTGGTAGTCATGTTGAACGAAACCAAACAACTATAATGAGGATATGTGACCGTTGGATGCAGAAGGGTACGGCGGACCGACGTGTTCGACCGCATCCACCTCAGTGCACCACTTCACGTGATGACAGGAACATTGTGCTCATGGCAGTGACGGATCGCTCAGTCACATCACGAACCATAGCGCAGCACATTTAGACTATAACGCATTATACAGTGTCTGCGCGTACCATTCGACGCCGTTTACAGCAGAGTGGTCTGTCCGCAAGATGTCCATTGCTTCGTCTACCCTTGACGCAGAACCACAGACGTCTCCGCCGTCAATGGTGCGATAAAAGAAAGATGTAGACGGCAGAATGGAATGAAATTGTCTTTACTGACGAGTCACGCTTCTGTCTGCAACACCACGATGGTCGGATTCCAGTCTGGAGACACCGTGGAGAGAGGATGCTGAACAGTTGCGTTATGCACCGTCACGCTGGTCCTGCACCGGGTATTATGGTATTGGGCGGTATTGGATATCACTCTCGCACTCCTCTAGTACGCATTGTCGGTACTTTAAACAGCCAGCGCTACATCTCCGAGGTGTTGGAGCCAATTGTCCTTCCTTACCTTCAGGGCTTGCCCACAGCCATATTTCAATAGGATAATGCGCGAGCACACGTGGCACGTATTGTCCAAGGGTTCTTCGTCAATCGCCAGATTGGATTGCTTCCCTGGCCGGCTCGCTCTCCGGATCTTTCGCCGATAGAAAACATGTGGTCCTTGGTTGCTGAACGATTGAACCAGATTAGACCCCAAACTGCCACACGAGATAAACTTTGGGAACGTGTGGAAGCTGGTTGGTCTGCTGTACCCCAAAAACACATCCAAAGTCTCTTTGAATCATTGCCGAGACATGTGGCAGCGGTGTTCTCCAACAATGGCGGCTACTCTGGCTACTGATTTTAGAAGGAACCACACTTCACAGAAGTCTATAAATTTAATCATTTGATACTTGGTCAACATGTTATCTACTAAATAAATTTTGTGATATCTCTTGTCTTTCTTGACTTTTTAACTTGTTATACATAATTAAAGATCGATGCTATTTTCATGGAATTCCAACCGTTTATCCATGAATGAAGTTCAGTTTTAAGATAATTTCCCTTATAAAAGTAAATAGGCTTTACATTCTTATTTGTTCATATATATTGCCTAATTTTATCAGAAAATCGTTTTACAGAATACCAGAATGTTAATTATACGCGGACGCGCCTATTAGACAATGGGCAACTTGATGACTTGACACTGAGCATCAAAATTAAGTTCTTAAAATTAAAATTGAATTCATTTTAATTAATTGTCGACTGTGTCTAATTTTTCAAGTTCATTTCGTGAAAATTATTCTCAGAGTTCCTACATTCTTGCTCATATGCTACATATTCGGTTACAGCCGAAATCATCGCGGCAAAAACATCGCGGACAAAAACAACGCAAGGCGAAAACGTCGTGGTACAAAACATCGTGGGAGAAAATAAAGCAAAGAGAAAACATCGCAGTTCTAAAACATCATGATACAAAATATCGTCATCGAAACTAAAGCGTTTCAAAAACTTCGAAGTTTAAAAACATCGTCGTCGAAAATATCATGGTAAAAAATAAAGTACCTACATATCATCGCATGACGATAACATCGTAGACATGCGTTTTTCAGGCTTTAATAACTGTTAATGGATATTCGCACAATGATTTATGACAGCAAGGTGGAAAGAAGGATGATTTTTTGCTTTCATATTTTTATTAGCTAATAAATTAAAAAAAAACAAGAAACTTAAAAAAAAGAAAAACAAGAAATAAGAAATAATTTTCACTGTAAGAGTATCAGATTAACAAAAGTGAAGAAAATAATATCATAATTAACTTAGCAATTTTTTCATAGATAAGTTCATGCAGTTACTCATCTTTCTTTTTCTATTCTTTTTTAGAATATACTTTTCATGATAAATTACCAGTAAAACTTTAAAAAAAACCATTTATTAATACCTTTGTTAGTTAACTATGTCAGTTTAAAATTAAGTGCTATAAATTGCGTTAATTTTCTGCGCTTAAGTTTCCATTTTACATTTTCAGCAAATATTTATTACTTAATAAAAAATATGAAAGTGAAAATTCTTCTTCTTTCCATCTTGCGCTCACAGATCATTATGCGAATTTTTACAATTATTAAACAATCATTAAATTTTACAATTATTAAAGCCTGAAAAACGCATGCCTGTTGATGTTATCGTCATGCGATGATATGTAGGTACTTTATTTTTTACCATGATATTTTCGACAGCGATGTTTTTAAACTGCGAAGTTTTTGAACCGCTTTATTTTCGACGACGATATTTTGTACCATGATGTTTTAGAACCGTGATGTTTTCTCTTTGCTTTATTTTATCCCACTATGTGTTATACCAGGACGCTTTCGCCTTGCGTTGTTTTCTCCGCGACGTTTTCGCCCGCGATGTTTTTGCTGCGATGTTATAGGCGGACACCATATATTCAACTTCAGTACTACTGTTTGCTGTAAAACTTCATGTGTTAGCTTTCCGTCACAGTTCATCTCGTGTCATTCGATTAAATAGAAGTTAGCTTCATTTTATTCCTTCGTTTTTCGTGCATTTCAAGTTTGCTGCTCCAAATCAGATCTTGAACAAGAACTAAATTACTTAAAAGCAGCTGCTATTTACAGAGGCTTTTCACCTAAGATTACTGACCAAGCAGTTAACAAATTCTCATCTCCATCAAAAAGTATCGTCTCGTTTTAGGAGATTATGACAATTTTGTTGTTATTCCTTTCTTTCTATCGATTAGCCATAAAATTATACTTAATTTACAGAAATTCAACTTTCGGGTCGTTTTTCCTTTTGTCAATAAATTCGCAATTCCAAACTTAAGAACACTACTCTGGAAATGAACTCCTGGGTTAGATGCAAGATTCTTTGCCAGTGTGGTTTAATTTACATTGGTCAAAGTAAGCTAGCCTTACAGTTTTGAGCTAAGGAAAATGGAGCATATGTTAGGTAAAAAGAAACACATAAATCTTCTGTTGTCCAACTCTCTTAAACAGCTAATCAGATTTTCCCTTTTTCGGCAGCCAAAATTATTCAAGAAACAGCTTCAGTCGGTGAATCAGATTTTCTAGAAGCGTTTCACATTCATAAAGATCTTTAAGTTCTAGCTAATGATTTCAATTCCAATTCAACTTTACACTCAGCTTTTAAGGAAATTATTTCCTAGCTTTCATTTTTCAGCAGTAGATGGCGTCAATAGTTTGACTTCCTGCCTCTAAGTCTTATCTTAGCACAGATCGTCTTTCGTCATTTGCACCTCTGCAGCTGCAGAAGCGGGCTCTACATTTAAGCCTTCGAAACGTTTTGAAAATTAATGATTGCAGATTTATCATTGCTGATTCTTGTTGCTTTAATTTCTTCAATAATGCCAAAAGTATTAAGCCATTTTACAGAAACTGAGTGCATCTTTCCGCGCATACATTTTAGTCCTTTACCTACAGTAAAAAGTTAGTAATAACTATGAAAACTACCGATACTAAGTTTGACTAGCTTGTATAATACAAATATATAATTTCTTTTGTTATTTATGTGTGAAAGTCATCCTGTATTAAAATACATAAGTAAATCATTGAAATATCATGAGTGTAAGTATCCATCGTAATTCGAATTACATCAAACTAGCCATTCATTTTATTTTAAATTGCTTTAAAAAAAGTATTTCAAATCAAACGGGGGACAGCCGAGCGGTATACTTCTCCTGAGCACTAGTAATTCGACTCATGTTGAAATCCTTGTGAACTTAGCTGCATAATCATTTACATGATATTCCTCGGTGTGTATGAGCCAGTCTTCCCTAGAAACTCCTTCACGAGGGCATCCGTCTAATATTTCTAAGTTCCTTTCTGTGCTTTGCCATAGTGCGATCAGTATAATCCAAAGCAAGTACTTAATTAATCTTATGAAAATTCTAAAGCCAATCTAAAGTTGCTTTTTTTGCCAAATTTTCAATATTCAAATTTTCAATCTTAACTCAGAATTTTTACTTGTTATGTTATTCTGAAATTAACCGTCCATTTGCACACGTGTCAATAGGAGTTATCATCAGTGCAAGGGTAAAGAACTTAAGAACACATCTGGAGGGACTATAACTAGAAGTTTGCTTGAAACCATAGTTTGTGGCTGAACTGACTATTATTCTAGTGAGAGAGCATGAATAATTAGTGTTGATTTAAAGTGCTAGCAGTTTACAGGTCAAACTACTCAAAAACATTAGAGTTCTGGAAGTTTCTAATCTCTGAAAGTTAAGTTTCACTTATCTTGTGACAATTATTAAAAGTTCTACTCATAGTTAAGCTAATTGTAAACACTATTCCCTCCTCCGTTTGATTAGCGTTCCATGGATTGGCTCAGGAGAATTTAAAAGCTATTAAAGATTAACTATAATTCATGTCTCATTGCGTGAAGACTGTCTGATCCAGCTATCTCCTATTAAAGCGTTCAGTAGTGACCGGAAGTCGCATCAGACTCGATTGCATTCCGAAACTGGAAAGTAGTCTCTTCTACAATGAATAACAGAATACAACTAGACCTCCTGTTTTGGGCAATTTGATTCTCATATTTGAACTTTTCAAAGCGAGTAATCTGACTGTTATCAGTTACTATCAATAAGTCATCTATCTATAAAATCTGTGTATTCTTTCTGTAGTTATTGTAATCCACTAGGAAGGGTCAAATACGATTTGCTGAACCTTAAATGTGTGATGTGAGCTTATGTAGATTGACTGCGCAACTGCTTCAAGTCGTCGAATGGTGGTGTGGCTACAGCGGACGTGGTCAGAACGGACGCATACGATTTCGTGGTCAGAGCGGACACTTCGAAACTCATCGTGGTTAGAGCGGACACATCTTTTCTCCATCGTAGAACAGATAAAGGGTGCAGATAAATAAGTAAATAAATACTTTTAAAAATCACAAATATAATTTAAAACAGTATTTTAAGTGACAAATCGCTTTCAAGAGGGACAACTTTTTTTTTACCGAAGTTTTCGGTTTTTTGCACTCGATTATCGAATTACAAGGATAAAGTTACATTTTTGCCAAGCAAATTTAATTATTTATATTTAAATTGTTATGATATTATAGTGCGAATGCATTTTAAACATAGCGAAATGTAATAGAAATAAAAACTTTTAGAGAAATATTTCAAAATTAATAGTAACTAACAGTATAATGAAAGGTATGATTAAATTTCAGGGATTTTGTGGAAAATTGTATTTTAGAGTTAAATAAATATTAGAACAGGTGCAGTTGCCATAAAATTAATTAGTTTTATTAATGTAAGTAAAAATAAGTACTAGAAGTAAAATATACAAAACAGATACAAGTAAATAAAAAAAATTAATATAAGTAAATAAATACTAACTAACCTTTATTATAAAGGCATAACTATAATTTACCATTGGATTTAGTCCAACCTAGTTACAAAACTTAAAGATTTTAGACATTTTTCTAAATTGTTTGATGTTTCGAATTATTTTAGGATGTTTTCAATTCTTTCATCCAATTTTACATATGCTTTTTTCTTTTTTATTCCAGGGTCACCTAATTCTCTGGCTTTCAAATTAAAAGACACTTTTTATGTTTTCTCTTTTAGTATTTTAACTAATAAGTTCACATTAGGCTGGTTTCTGCCAGTGATTGCATTTAATTTGAAATTTCGCTCTTCAACAGAATTAGTTTCCTGTGACGTTGTCCATGCACATTCCATACTTTAATGGGCATATTTGGATTGTCCATCCACTGCTCGACAAAATAATCAATGAATGTCGTAAGTTTGTCAATGCTAAAAGCTTTTTCCCATAGAATGCTCCAAGCATCATCTATGTGTTTTATTGGCAAGTAAGCTAATGCAGAAATCATTCTACAGACATTTCTTATATCTTCGTTCTCTTGATATTCCTTTACTAGACCCATTTCTTGTATCTTACGCCACAAAACATTGATTAAAATGAAAGCTACAACCGGAAATAGTCGAACTGGAAAATTCTAACATACAGCTATTGATGGCTGTGGCTTCAAAATCCAATTTTATAATGTCCGGCTTCAACTTAGGGCACCAACGTTTCACTTCCTGAAACATTGCAATGTAAGTTGCTTGTCTTTTATCAAGCAGAAATGCAAAAAGCGCTGGATAATCGTTGGTCTCAGTTGCTGTAACGTGTATTGTATATATCTGAGCAAACTGTTTCGGACAACTTTTAAATGTTCCATCTAAGAAAAAGGTCTTTCCATTTTCAAAAAAGTACCGAGATTCTTCTCCTCCAAATACTAAAATCCTGTTATCTTGGTTATTTTGAAAGTCTAAACGAAGAACGTTTTCTCCGTTAAAAAAATAAGTGTATCGTTTGCAAACTGAATGTCGTTGGCATTTTGGGGATTTGGGTAGCTTCCAAAGCCTTTCTCCTCTCCTTACATAAAACAGTCTTAGCACTAGAGTATGTCGGAATTTTACTAACGAAATCATAACCTTTCTGATATAATTCTGAAAGTTCTTTTTGAAATATCTGGGGAAGGGAAACTGATGTTTCTCCTCGGACTCTTTTTCTACAAGTCTCCAACTTCCTTTCAACTACGATCTCAGCAATGTTGGGCACGCAGGAATGTTCAGTTTTCTTCAGTACTTCGTACTGAAAATTTCTCTTTACATTTCCTTTACAACGATGTGTTTTTTCTTTTACCCATACCCAACTCATTCCTAATTTATTTTTTCATTCGGTGTAAGCGGTGTAGGTAATCGTCTACAACTAAACATGCTTTTCCTTTTTCTGTAGAGAGTAATTTCGTTGAAATGGCTATGGGTTCCATCACATATTTTTCAACGCTATAAAACGACATACACAGTTCATAAGGATCAAACATCTACTGAGAAAATGAGAAAAACCTTTTTTCCTAAAAGTATCGGCTTATCTCTACAGCAGGTGTAAAACTCGAAACTACACGATAGATGACATGTGACTGATTAGAGAAACAACACAACAGGTGCAAGGATGTCCGCTCTGCCCACCAAACTCTACTCACGTGTCCGCTGTATTCGCTCTCCACTCTGACCACGTAACCCGTCAAATACGTCAGGCATTTAGGAAGGATATCGTGAACGAACGCACTGGCAAGCATTATTTCGAGAAGTCGAGAGATCTGAGTCTTTGGGATGATCTCCTTTGGGGGACCACAGTGGGATACCGTAATTGTTAGATGACGAGGTCTTAAAAGCAGTCACAGATAAGGACAGCTGTCAAATGCTTGGTAAACTTCCTAGACGCCTCCAAGGTTTCAAGGAAACAGTCACTTTGCTTGCATCGCATAGGGAAAGTGTACAAAACTGGAAAGTAGATGCCCCACACATTGTCTGCAATCAACAAGGGCAACGAGGGACAGCATCTTTGGCTTTATTGTCTCGGCACGCAATGTTCTCTGTTTAGTTGAATACTCATGAATGACGCAATGTGGATCCATTATGACCGTCCCGAGCATACCAGACTTTAGTTGTCCCCACATGTCTCAAGATCCCATCTATAATCACGCAAGGTCATGCCTCAGCGTCTGGTGGACTAATCGCTAAGTAGCATATTATAAGCTACTACCATCAGGCCACATCGTCAGAGGACCCATATTCGCAGCAGTTGCAATGGGTGAAACATGCATTGCAGCTAAAAGAGTTAACATTAGTTAATCGCAAGGGGGTAGTGTGCCTACGCGCGACAAGGACTACCAGAATACCATTTAGCGAACTATCTGGAAGGAACTACGTTTGCCTTACCTTAAAAATTACTACTTGTTTCATTCCCTGGACTACCACCTCCGTAGAAAATCCTTCGACAGACAAGCGACGCACACCCATGGGCATTTTTTGCTTCCAAGACTCCTGATTTTTATTGCCAAGAAATTGCACAACCGCAGGAAAAAAGAATGCTAAAAAATAGTAACGAAGATAATTTCAAGATTAAACGCTGACTAATATCAGATGTATGTCTGTTTCTGACGATTACAAAAAGCAACAAATCTCCTTAAATACGCTGTTGGATCCATGCCGATTAGAAAACAAGAACAGGCTCTCAACACGGATGATCACTTTCTCCAGCACCAACTAATCTAGCTAAGCGTAACTTACAATTAAAAAATCGCAGTAATTAAACTGATTGAGATTTGTATAAAATCCGACTTGAACGAATTATTGGACAGAAATCAAGAGCTTGAATACTGTCGAAATTCAGCTGTTAGAAACATAACACAATTACCACAAATGATCTAAAGTGGTTATGAAGTACATTTTTTACTTTATCTAAAATTTCATTCCTACACTTATTTTCTTTGGTTTCATCACAGCCACGTGCAATTTCTTTGAATCCTATATTAAAAAGATGATTTTTAATGCATTTAACAAGTAAATACTATTTTAAGGGTATTAAAAAAATTCTTTGATTAAAACTCCTTACTTTTAAAATTCAATAAATGTTGCTAGAAAAAGCTTATAAATCTTGATAAAATGTCTTTGTTTGAGTTAAATATTCATATTACAAGTGGGAAAAGCATTTGATAGCCAATGTCAAAACTTCATTACTTAAAATATTGCTCTAGACGAGAGGTCAAAAATGCAGCGCCTGCGGGCGCCAAGGAGCCCTCGGTGATGCTTTAATACACCCCCACTATATTACACACATACTAAACCCTATAACTATATGTCCCGTACAAAAGACAATATAACCGCGCAAGCGTAACATTAGCAAATGGTAATCAAAATCATACACCGACGCACTTGACACTTAACGTAGCAAGATTCTTGCTGCCGGTACATCTGACACTATGTTATCGTTCTACAGACAAACTTCACGGATACTGAGTATTCAAGTACTTGATTTAAATAATTGTAAAAGAAAAAGAATTTATTGTTTCTATGATGACTGGATATTTTATTGATTTCAAAAGCAAATTAAATTTGTCTGCTTACTAAGAAATAACAGTGTGGCGATCCCCAAGAAGAGTAACATCGAAAGAGATTTCAAAAGCGTTCATTCAGATTTTGATGTTTTGATGCCGACTGTCATGTACTCCCCGAAGGAAAAATCAGCTGTCACCGAACAATAAATCATTGCTACACCTCTGGAATTGTCTAAAGCTGAAACAACAGAAGTATTTAAAATCTCACATTTATTAGTTAAAAGCCGGAGAAAGCTTCCGCTCTGAGTTGTTGTTACTGTTGCGAGCTCTTAGTTCAGCAAGAGATCGGAGATATTTCAGGGTTAGCTTTCTCTTCAGACGCGCTTTGCATTGCGTTGTGTTTAATGTTGTTAGTAGTTTGAAGCGTAACTACTTATTGTACTTGGTTATATTATAAACACCCGTAGGAGTATTTCTGTGGAAAATTCCAGAATTTTGAAGTGTTTCTGTTGATAAAATAAATTTTATTAACCTATCGTCAACCTGTGTGCATTCAATCTATTACCAACCCTTACGCGCGCAACAATAAAAAAAATCCTGTATTTTAGATATGGTATCTAAGTTCGATATCCCGTTAACACCACTTGCATCTCATAATGCTCATACACCGTATTTTACCTTCGAGTGAATTTTCGAAGTGGATAAATTTCTCGATGGCGGTAGATTCTCCGAGAACCGGCTACTCCAGTGATGCACCACTCGCACTGAAGTAGAAATAGACAGCTACAATACAAAATAAAAAAATAAAAATAGTGGAGTAAGTTTCTTAAAATCTGCAACACAAGAGTAATAAAAGTTTTGAAATGAAAAAATAATCTTCGGTACAATAGCAAAGCTAAAATGTGGCAAGTAATGAATTTAAGTTAAAAACGAATTTTAAACTGATTAAACTCAGTAAGAATAATAAGAAAAATCTTCTATTGTAACATAGAATATGTAGTAGTAAAAATGAAAAAGGAAAAAGCATCGAATTATCTGGATTTAGAATCCACTCAGTTCAAGTTCTGCTTTTCTATATTTATTTCTAGATACTTTATTTTACAATAGAAGTTTTTTCCTTTTCTTCCTTATGAATTGCAATAATGGATATTAATTTTACTGAAACAAACCGAAATAATTGTCTCTTTTAATTTTTTTAAACTTTTAAATTTAAAAAGTACTGGTAAAATCTTTTCTGAGTTGTTAAATTAATATTTTTAGATTAGAAATTAATGTGTATACATATGTGTGTATCATAATTTACTTTTCGTTTCACTCAATAGATGGCACTGAAAATCATATATATCGTATTTTAACATTTGAAAACTTTTTCCATACATTTCGTTTATACTACTGTCACAAAGAGATGATTTCAGCTCATTCCAAAACACATTTAATCTTTTTATATTCAAAAGTTGTAGAGTCATTAGGTTATTTAGAAACAGGAGAGACGAAAATTGAGCAATGCCCTCGCTGGGAATCGAACCACAGACCTCTCGTGCTGACCACTAGACCACGAAGGCATGCGAAGAAAGCGGGAGAAATACCTTATATACTCTTTATATACTCTATATATTACTTTTAAAGTGCGACTGGATATAAGGGGACCCAATCGCCAAATCCCGGTTGTGGAGAATCATCATCCACCACCTTTTTGTTCGGGCGCCACTATAAAGACATTAGGCTATTTCGAAGCAGGACAGATGGAAAATGAGCAACGCCTTCGTCGGGACTCGAACCCGGAACTTCTGGAATACGCGCCCAGCGTGCTGACCACTACACCACGAAGGCATGCGAAGAAGACGGGAGAAATACCTTATAAAGTAATTTAATAAAATAATTAGTTTCTAATAATCGTTCAAAACCTGAATTGGAATGCGCTGTTATTCTACAAATACAGAATTCTTTTACCTGTGAATGTGCTACTTGTTCGTCTTCGAAATGGACTGAGAACTTTTTTTGAAATAAATAGCAAATTTTGGTTATTTGCTGGTTATTAATTTTTAGACTAACAAAAAGCAAATTGCATAGATTTTTAAATTATCCACCGACGATTATATTTCCAGGAATAGTAAATGCATAGAATGAAACAGGCTATCGAATTCTATTTCTTCAACATGTGGAATATTTCTGAAATAAAATATCTCATAATTCACGCAAGTGTAATACAAAAATAAGCAAGTTTAATATAAAAATACGCAAGTTTAATATAAATTTCATCTCACGCAAGTTTAATATAAAAATACGTTGGCTTAAAGAACACTTCATTACAATGAAAAATGTGCATTGCCTTCGCCGGGACTGGAACCTGGACCTCTCGAATACACGTTAAATGTGCTAACATTGCACCACGCAGGCATGCAGAAAGGAGGAAGGAAATACCTTCCCCTTTTAAAGGGCGACTGGGGATTAGGGGACCCATTTACTAATTCCTGGTGGTGAAGAATCATCATCCACCACCTTTTACTTCGGGTGCCACTGTAGAGACACCAGGACTTTTTTTTTTTTTTTTGAAACAGAAGACATGAAAAAGACACTGGAACCTGGAACTCTCGAATACGCACGAGTGTGCTACCGTTACATCACAAAGGCATGCAGAAAAGAGGGAGAAAGTTGCATACTCCTTAAGATGATTCTCATTGTCATTTTAAGAATCTATCTGTTGCCTTATAAAGGTCTTTTAAACAACTGAGTGAAATGAGCATGGAGACTTGAGAAGTGTGGAAATAAAATTAACAGTTCTTACAAGAAAAATAAAAAGAATGAAAGAGCTCATACAGGGGGAAATTGAAAAGACAGAGGTAAGTCGAAGCTTCTTTTAACAGGCGAGGAATATCGTGCCAAAATCGTTTGCAGACCGAAGTAGTAAATTTCTAACCATAAGATCAACAATGAACAACACACTAAGAATTTCGATTCAACTGACTTTAGGCTGGGAGACTGTAATTACTTCTGAAAGCTTTGAGAAAAATCGCCCAAAGAGCTTCGAAAACGCATTTTCCGAAAAATTTCAGAACGTCGCCGAGCCGGAGGAAAATCATAAAATCTTGGTCAACTTGGTGACTTGCTTAGCTTAGACGCAGAATTGCCACCAAGATGGGTTTCTGGCCATATCTTTGGTTTAGCTTCAGTTATCCTTAGAATTCAAATGTCAGTCGACAAAATTAAAAGATGTGCGAATAACGCGTAAAAAAACATGTAAAATTTATTACTAAGAAGTGTAAATATACTAAATAATACTTGAATAAACGGTAATGCGCAATAAATAAACATAAAATTGTAACTCAAATTGCATTAAATAAAGAAAGAAAGAATTAAAACAATAAAAAAATATGTAAGAAATAAACAACTCAAATATTTATACAATCTATCAAAGCACTGACGTGCATTTCTTGCTGCGGCCAAAATACCCTAATAACGTTTCAATATTTTCGTGGTTAACTCTGTCAGTCACTAACGGAAGGAAGGATTTTTAAATTACTAGTCTTGTTCACGAATATCCATTGTATTACGATTACCTGACGTAATTCCAAAAGATTTATTTGAAGGTAAACAGAGTGTAATTACTACCACCGAAAATCTTCTGCCGGATGTGCAACTGTCTTTTCTTAATATGATGTTCCGGACATTTGTTGAGATTATTGTAACTTATTCTCACTGTTACGAAACAGAGCAAGTCCCAAACCCAGTCTCCTCTCACAATCCGCCCAAAGAAACAGTCCAGCTGAGAAACCATCGTTTCTCGACAGCCCATTGAATGCATGGAATAAAAGCTCTTTTGACTGGGATGGGGCCAATATTTGGCCCCCTGTCGCCTTCACTTTGGTGGCTTTTGTTCACTGACCGATTGCCCGCCGGCCCCCCATAGTTGTTCGACAACATCAAAAGAGTAAAATATTTGTCGCCGACAATTCCTGTTATGGCGGTAAATGTACTTTTTTTCCTTAGTCTCGATTCTATTCGAAAAGCGAGTGAACATTTTGGCGAGGAAAATTATTTTTAGTTTGATCTGAAAGTCATTTATAGAATGAGAAATATCGTTAAATGTTTTGCTAGTCTTCGTTGTCCTCAACAGTTTTATTAATTATTTTGCCCGAGTTGGTTAAGTTAAAAATTTCTTATTTTAAAAGCTAAATTCTTTTCTATCCAGGGGAAATAATTTATACGTTTCCAGTTACGTTATAGAAAAGAAAAGGATTTTATAATGAGAAGACTTACGAATCAAAGTAAATTAAACGTGCATCATGAAAAAGTTGTTTTCGTGGCAAATCTCATTGTTTGTTTTTGTAGATAATTTATGCGAAAATGAAGATTACAAAACCTTTATCTTTCTAGAAAGGTGATAATTTGAATAAAAACAAGGACTGCATATATATGAAAGAAAGAAAGTGAATTGAAATAAACGCGCGATAAATATGTAATTCTACCAGAAGCGTCTTATATTCTAATATAAGCCAGTGTAGTTATCCATTTAATTTTTTGAGTTAGCTCTCTTCTCGCATATATGAGTTAATTTTCAAGCATAAAAGAAAGTAGACAGATGTGTTAATATTTTAAAAATACAGCTAACTAAGGTATACAAGCATCTGAGATAAAGAAATGAATAAGTTGAAGATAATGAAATCAAGCAAAATACTATGGCATTACCCGAAATTACGAGGTAGACTGTTAAAATCGGAAGCTCAGTTTGAACACCATTTGCACGTCACATGGTCTACGCCTTTCGTACCCTAAACTATTCTGTTAATTATTTTACTCATACATTATTGATTATATATCTTTATGATTCAAATATTAAACAAAATTACTCCTAGATAGTTTCAGTTTTCAAGAATAAAAGAAAATATAGATACGTATGGATATTGTTTCATTTATAAAGACACACCTGCAGTTGCAAGGCTTAGTCTCTAAAATTAAAAATGCCTTAATCTTGAGGAAGGTAAGCAAGAAAGATGATGAAAAAACTATGATTATAAAACAATAAATAATGAGCAATTAAAATTAAAAGAAGGTAAAGGCACAAAGAAACAATATTAATGATTAATGAATAAATAATAATGTTACGTAAAAATGAAATGAAATAATGAAGCAAACGAAAGGTTATAGGGTTTCCCTTATTTTGCATAACAAATTGTTTTCAGTTTGATACCTTTTCTGAATCTCTCATTTTCCCTTCGTATTTCCTTGTCAGGATATAAATTTAAAGTTAAGTGAATTGAGTGTTTAAACGGGTGAATCTCTGAGTTTATTCAGAGTGTGTTTTCGCTAACCAGCGCACGTTTGGCCATTTCAAATATCGTCACGCGTGTTAAGTCAACCTACGTTAGCCATACTTTAACGTGTTAATTCAGCACTATTCTTTTTATTCTTGAATTTGTTTGTATAATCACGTTTAAGTTCCACCGCAAGTAGTCGATGTTATTGTAAAGCACGAAGTACGTTCTGTTCTTACTTAGACTTAACCAACTCGGGCAAAGTACTGAAGTCATACTAACAGAAGGGTTATTTTCACCCTTCTGTGCTCGTATCACTTCACGCCTGTACAAGAATTCGCCAGGTTCACCTGTAAGATCTAGTTTAGTTTGTGTGGAAGAGAAGAGACAGCTCTTACAAGATGAGAAAATTATTGATAATAAGGAACAGTAGTAAGGATTTAAATAGGATAAAAAACACAAAATAAATTTAACAACACAAAAAAGATATCATGGATGTAAAAAATATGGACAATATATTTCGTCGTCAAGTAAAACTACTTCTTCATTATGATTTCTAATCTATCTCTTCTTAGTGAAATAGGTACAGGCAACAAGTAACCCTCTTCCTGAAGAGATCACATTTCGGCATGTAGAATCTCTTTTGCAACCATTTAAGTTTTCCAGAGCGTTTTGCACTTCTCGAGGAACATGACATTTATACGAGGTAAACATTCAATAAATTACTATTAATACAAATTTTTCTAAATGTCAAAAAAGTGTTATTTTAATAACAGAAGCTATGAATTTCGCGATTCAGTTATACTAAAAGGGAACCGGAACTCATCTATTCGGGGTTCCCACTGAAATATGAATTCTCTTCAGATCTGAGGAGTAATGAAATCGACCTCCGGTGGACTCCGGCTGAATTTAAGCCCTAAAAACTGAGAATCTGAAGAATTAAATAGTTAATTATAATGAAATTAGCAAAACGCTGTAGTTCAGGATATTAATTTACTCTCGGATAAAATTAAATAATTCAAAAAATTTTCAGTAAAAATAGGGAATTCAAAGTGCAATTTTTGAATTATAATAATGTAATTCGAAAAGTAACAGTTTTTTAACAATGTAAAAAATTTAACACAATTTTAAACCAACATAATGAACCTCGACTGATATCAGATTATACTCATTTCTTCGTAGTTAAGGAAATCTTTTTTAATATCGTTTCTTTCACGAGCTTTTTCTGCAGTTACTATCTCAAAAGGCAGTTTTATGTATTTAATTCTTCAGTTTAACTGTATATTAACTGTTAAACAACATATATGTTTCATTTCTGAATAATTAATACAGACTAAAAGGACTCATGAAACCAGTCTAACAATAATAATAAAGAAATTACGCAGTCCGGTTAATATGGAGATTGAAGGAGACTAATGATATAGTATAGAGTGTTTTTCGTTTCACCAGCGGACTTCTGAAAAATTGTCAGCAATTTTAAATCTTGATGTTTTTTCTTGGTCTCCAAGTTTGTAGAACGGAATATGAAAGAATCGATCTGTTACAAATAAAAAGAATGTAAGCTGAGAAAATGTTCAATGATACCTATAAATCTACACGATTGTCAAAAGAAATAAACCCAGCATCAATATTTGCAGATGCATTGTGGGAAATAAATAAATTCTGAAAATAGATTTATTTCTTAGAAAAGTAGCATAAATGTAAATGAAGATCTCTTAGTTTCGACTTCAAGACTATTTTATTAAAGTCTTTCTCGGTGTAAGAAATTCAGATCTGTATTTTTATTTATTCTTTTCCTTTTTTTTCCAATACGTTCGTTTATTAAAAGCCAGTTATACAACTAAATGGGAAAAACTCTGCTTTTTAAACAAATTAAATTATCTAATTAAATTTTTAATTTGTTAATTAGTTCATTAACTACCTATTAATTTTAACTTGAAAAGTTTGGTTTGCATAATCGAAGGCAATTTTCACAAGTTCTGAAAGCAAAACTTTAAATATATCATTAAGAGAACTTTAATTCAGTGAGGAATTTTTTTGTATGAATTATTTTGAGCTTTATTTCTTTCAGTATTTGTAATTAGCATTTATGCCTTTATACAAATGTCAGTAGCGAAAGCAACTCCTTTACAAAAAAAATGTGTTTAATTTTTAATACTTTCGCTGTACAAATAATTATGAGTTTATAATTTTGTGCAAACGTATCTTAAGTAACGTGTGCCAGTCTATGAAGAATGCATGTCATTAAAGTCTCAGTCTCCGAAAATACCATAAATGCTGATAGTCTTAGGCAAAAGCATAATGTTTATTTAAGTTATAAGATGGAAGAAAATAAGATTCCTTTGTAGCAGCTCCTTATCCACGCTGAAAGAAGCTTGTTGCGTCTTCTGACAGTAGACTTATAAGGCTTATCTCCCGCCTTCTTCGCAAGCCTTCGTGGTGTAGTGGTCTGCAAACTCGACGCGTAACCGAGAGGTCCGTGGTTCGAGTCCCGGCGAAGGCCTTGCATATTTTTCATGTCTCCTTCTACTAAATAACCTAATGTCTCTACAGTGGCGCCCGAACTAAAAGGGTTGTGGATGATGACTCTCCACAACCAGGATTTGGCGACTAGGTCCCCTAAAACCCTAGTCGCCCTTTAAAAAGGGGAGTATGTAAGGTATATCTTCTACATTCTCAGCGTGCCTTCGTGGTGTAATGGTCAGCGCACTGAGCCGGTATTCAGAGGTCCGTGGTTCGATCCTCGGCGAAGGCAATGCTAATTTTCCAATCTTTCTTGCTTCCAAATGGCCTAATGTCTCTACAGTGGCGCCCGAACTAAAAGGGTTGTGGATGATGACTCTCCACACCCAGGATTTGGCGACTAGGTCCCCTAAAACCCTAGTCACCCTTTAAAAAAGGGAGTGTATAAGGTATATCTTCTACATTCTTCGCATGCCTTCGTGGTGTAGTGGTCTGCATGCTCGATGCGTAACCGAGAGGTCCGTGGTTCGATTCCCGGCGAAGGCGTTGCTCATTTTTCACGTTTCCTGGCTCAAAAAAACCTAATGTCTCTACACTGGCGCCCGAACAAAAAAGGTGGTGGATGATGATTCTCCACCACCGCGATTTCGCGATTGGGTCCCCAAAACCCCAGTCGCCCTTTAAAAGAGGGAGTATATAAGGTATTTCTCCCGCCTTCTTCGCATGCCTTCGTGGTGTAGTGGTCTGCATACTCGACACGTAACCGAGAGGTCTGTGGTTCGATTCCCGGCGAAGGCGTTGCTAATTTTTCATGTCTCCTGCTTCCAAAAATGCCTAATGTCTCTACAGACTATATGAAATAAATTATGGAGTTATTATGGAGCCTGAGATCTAGTTAAGTTCCAGAGAATACTTAAAAAAGGACATTATCAATAAATTTGTTATATTTATTGTTCTTTCTTAATTCACGTCTGAGAGACTGAAGACCAGCAAGCTTGTTAAACTACACAAAAGTACCTGTATTCTTTAACTTGCTACATTTAACTGCTTTCAAAAATCAGCTGGAAAAAATTGTATAATTAAGATTGCAGAAAGATTTAACTTCTATACGCTAAACTTTAAAATAGGCACTTCAAGGCCGTTTATTTTATAAACCGTGCCTCATATCCGTGGTAACGACTGCTGTAGAACAAAGATCGAATCATCTTAGTGTGGTAAAATCCTCTCATTTTTTCCGTGCGGTGATGGCGACATATGTTAAGATCACAAATGAGGGAAAGGTCACTACGACCTTAAAGTGCGTATTTTAAAGTAACAGACTGTAATAGTAAATTAAACGATATTATTTATTTTTCTAATACAACCCTTATTAGCCTGCAGATGATGAGTGAATTTGATTTTAAAGTTTAAAAAATGAGAAACTATTCTAAATTTGCATAACATTGAACAAATCTGTTAGTTATTTATTATATTGTCGATGTTAGTATAAAATAAATGCTGCTTCCGTTTTTGCTAAATAAGGAATATCTGTTTGCTTGATAACATAATAACTAATGTATAATGTTTTTAGTACGCTCTGTTTTATTAAAACTAGATAAATAATATTTCATTCGTTCACATTTGATTTCTATTTTGAATTATTGATCAATACTGAGACTTCAAAAGTTAATGTGCAATACATTTCACTTTCAGAAGTTTTCAGAAGCACCTTAAGAGAAAAAGTTAACTATTTGGTTTCACTAAAAAAAATGCATGAAATCCCACACTAAAATAGACAAAAAATATTTCATATAAATGGTTTCGATTTAATAGCAATAATAATGTTATAAATGTTTTAAGGTATTTTTTCCTCCTTTCTGCATGCCTTTGTTGTGCAATGGCGCGTATTCGAGAGGTTCGAGTCCCGGCGACGGCGTTGCAGAATTTTCATGTCTCCTGCTTCAAAATAGCCTAATGACTCTACATTGTATTTATTTAAGTTTAAAATGTTTAAAAAAATAGCTATTTCGAAAGAAATTGGAAAAATTGGGATTCTAAAAGGTACTCTGTTTTTAGTGACTCTTATTTAGCAGAAAAAGCGATTCTCAGAATTGAAATATGATAGCTGAGATATTTTATGCTGGAGCAATTGTTAATGACTAGAACTGAAAATAAATCCCAACGATAATAGTTTGGATCATCACGTTTCTAGAGGGGAAGGCAATACAAATGAATAATTTTGTGAACATTTATAAAGTAAAAGAGAGCGAGGCTTATTGGTATCGTAGAAGGAAAAGCAGTGATCAACACAACAAGGCATTCAACCTTATCATTGTAAACCTTCGATCGAATGGCGCATCATCGCAACGAGAACATCTTGTCCATTCTCTTCGCCGGACCAATTCCTCCTTGAAAAGCAAAGAACGACGTCGTGAATGTATTTATGTTCTTTTCATGCCACTCCGAGCGTAGAATAATACGAGACGGTTCCAAATCCCTCTGCGCATACAAATACACAAACGAAATATCTGGAAGAATAACAGCAAGGGAGAAAAAATGACGAAACTCTTCCAGAGCGGTATAGAAAAATCTATTGACCACACTTTTGTCGGTGCCAACACTTTACAAAGGACCTTTCAGGAGAGAAGAGAATGCAAAATAATAATAAAAAATCTCACTCGTTGTATTCCTATTGTGAGATTTTTACGCCCCCCTTCCACCGTCGCATCGGACCGACGAGCTAAAATACAAATAAAATGCAGGAGATACAGATCTAAGAATAACTGGCAAGTCAATAGGTAGGAAATAAACATTCGGACCTTGTAAATTTATGCGAAGGGATAACTTTTGTTCGGCGTCTTATAGTTGAATTTCCTTATTTTTTCGTCCTGGCCCATGTCCAAAGAGTGACCTTTGAAGAGCAGCCCTCCGAGAAAAGTTCCATTGTCGCACTCTTGAAAAGACATACAAGCTGATGTTTTATGCCGGACAATCGGTGCTTTCTTTTCGTTCCTATTCCTCTTTCTGTTCCAATGTTTGGGAATATTTCAACAGTTTCTTTGAAAAATAACCCGAAGAGTTGTTGAATGGAAATTGCGGTTAGCATGAAGATTAAGAATAAAAAGCTTTCACGGAAATAGTTGCGAAACTAGGGGTTTGAGTTGATTCATGCGTAGAATGTAATGTATTTTAAAGTCAGAATAATATTTTCTAATTAAACAGCAATTTCTATATTTGTATCTTTACCATACCTCAAATTTCAAGTCCAGCATCGAGAAAATTCATTGTGGAAATGATGAAATGTACCAATAATTTTGAAATTTGCTAGTTGGCGACACAATTAACCATGTAAGAAATGGCATTTCCTTATGTGTCTTCGTGTTGTAAAGGTTACCACATTCATTTGAAAAGGGAAAGATTCGTGGTTCGGTTCCCAGCAAGAGTCTTACTAATTTTTCACGTTTCTCGATCCAAAAATTTAATACTCTTTAGACTGTGGCACCTAAACTAAAATGCGGTTTATGATAAACGGTCAACACCTGGATTTGAGCGACTGGGTCTTGCCTTTTCTTTCCAGCCTTCCTTTAAGTGTAGGGGAGATGGCAGGAATTATGATATTCCCGCCAAGTACTCCCTTGTTGTGTAGTGGCTAGTACGTCCAGCTAGCAGTTCGAATACCGCGGTTCAGTCCTAGGTAAGTGGATAAATACATACTTATTTTTTCACGTTTCGTTCTCTTCGAATGATTTATTGTTTATAAAGCGAAAAACCTTTGATCCTGGAACATGCTGATTTGAATTTTCAAATTATTATATCATTATTGTTACTGTTACTATTATTGCTTTTAATTACTTCGTTATTATTATTATACTGATACACAGTGAACTCGATATGAAGTCTATACTTAGTGTTTAGAGCGTTTGTAGAGATGTAATCTTAAGGCTGAATGTCGAGTGTGGAAATTGTATTCACCACGCACAAATTTCTTTCTTATCTTAAATTTTATGATTTACATTGCAGAAATGCCTAATCGCAAAGTGTGACGTCAAATAAGGAATTAAAATTTCTATAACTCTATTTAGATGAGATGTCGATATCTCACAAATAAAAAAGGAAAACATTGAACTACCTAGGAATAGTGCTTCCGTCACAGAGCTGCTTAAGGAAGTCAATAGTTAATAACTAATATCTTAACTAATAGTAATATTTGTATATGTAGCGCATATATGTCTTCATTTTTCATTTGCTCAGGCATTCTTTTTTCTTATGAGTAAATTGGCCTTTAAAGCTTTGTGCACACAGGTTGCAGAGGAATCTACCTTCTATAATTGAGATAGCGAAATGGTCAGTTTTTAGAAAATCCTTCCATTGGCTGAAACTCGCTGAAGTATTAATATTTTCTTTGTTTGGTTGTATTTAAAAAGCACCATTTATTCGCTTCGACAAGATATCCAAAGCAGTATGTGAAAAAAATTTAATTTGGGAATTCACCTCTCCACCCTCGTTTTCGAATAGAATTCACTGCAAAACCATGTAAATTTATTTACTCTTAAAGGAGACGGTACGCGATTAGGAATTTGGCGATCACAAAATGACTGGCGTATTGTTCTAGGTTTCTTTCCATTTGCAACAGTAAATAAAATTATCAACCCCAGATATTTAGAAGAACGACCGAAGATCAGAATATGAAGTTTTCTCATACTTCAGAAAGCTAATGCTTTTATGTCTTCAGCCTGGGGGCTCCTATTTCATCAACGCTTTCTCCTTCTACTTAAATTGTACATATGATTTCATTACTAACTATCCTATTAGATTTTAAGTTATCGCGTTCTTAATTTAACAAGTTGTATTCACCAATAAATATTTTACACGTTGTTCATTCAGAAATGTGTTGATTTAAGTTCCTCAGCACCAATAATTTGCCCCTAAAGCTTATGAATAGACAGAACATTTGAAATGTTATAGGATTTAAGTTTATGCTGCATGGTATAACATGAATCAGCAGATCCAAGCAACGTGTTTTTGATTCTTGGAATTTGATGTACCTGAAAGATAGCTACAGGCTTAAGTATTGATCTAGATATATATAATGCCTTTCAGAAATTGCTTGTGCTAAGTTAGGAGATTTTATGAAAAGGGTTTACAATTGCAGAAGAAACCGTTCTGAAAATATAAAGTCTAATTAGATGTATAGACTTTTAAAACGCAATTTGCAATCCGCTATCATATTATTTTCAGAATGGCAAGAAATTAATACTGCAGACTAAAAATCAAAAACAAAAATTACACATTGCACAGCAAAAATAAAAGCAAATAGAAGTGTAGCATTTCTCGTAACATCTCCTCAGGGAGTAGATACCATGAGAATGGCAAAAGATAGTCACGCTTTCGAATTTCTCAATGAACAATATAAAATGACTAAAAATAATAAATAAAATTAAATTGCTTATTAAAATATTTCAACCCGTGCTTGTCTATGAAATATCGGTTCTCTTACAACATTGAAAGGAAGCAAAATGGCTGAGCACGAGGCTAAAGTTCCCCGTAGAAATGAGTATTGGGTGAAACTATCATTTATATTTTTGCTTCAAAGAAATTTCGAATAATTACAAAGATTGGTCGCAAATACTCAATGAAAAGTAAGTAAATAAAGAAATACGAGTAAATAAAAAATTCTTTTGTAAGCAATTATCTAAGAGGTTCAGTAAATAATATTTAAAAGTGAAGGAAAGGTACCTTTTGGGGCAAAATGAAAACAAAGTTAAATAAAACTATATATTGTAAATTTATTTAGTGCTTTCATAAATATTCACTTTTATTAAAATATTCATCCTCTGAAGTCTTTGAAATAGACCACCGGGAATATTTGCATAAATTTTCCTCGGGGTTTTAAACATAAACTCTTATTTTTCATTTGCAAACATTTTAGTTTACTATTAATCACTTAAGATTTATGAAGTTCGAAAATAAACCATGGGGAGATACACTGAAATGTTAAGATCGAAATCAATGCAAGCAATTGCAATAGCATCTAAATTAAAAACGATCTACTTCTGGTACCATTTCAAAGTTGATTTTTACACAATATACGACCGCACAGATAAGAAATGACAATATTAATATTAACAATGTAGAAATACGGTGATTTATTTAAAGAAAGCTGTTTTATAGTAATATAGTATGTAGCATTTGCGTTATTTGATAAATAAAGCAAATGCTTTTGAATAGATAAAAATCGCTTGCTTTATCTTTTGTAGTTAAAGAGTAAACAAACCACATTAAAATAGAAATTAATTATTTTATTCCATAATTTTGCTGCTGCAATAAGAACGGTAAATTTAGCTTTTTGTTTATTTAACATTTAAGGAACTTTAATTTGCTAGGAAAACTATCCATTTTTATGGCAACAGTACTACGCATTTTACAGTATTGGTCGATTTAGACAGCGATTGTTTTAGAGGATGCTATAAATATCAATATGGACATGTTTTCAGAAGAGCCAATCATTTTCAGAAGTGATCGTTTGCCATATGGAATTACCTGAAGGGGTTTACTATGTAGACAAATTTCCAAGCTTTTTGTGTATGTAATTATGTTATGAACTAGTGCTGTAAGGAAACACATAACGTTGTAGAATTTTAAACATAAGCATTAAGAGAGCATGCTAAAAATGGTGATTTCTTTTAATTTTTCGCTACTAATGAAATATCAGTGAAAGTAAGTAATTTAGATTTATAGGTATGGAATATTTCATAAAAAACTTCGACTAAATTTTATTTATGAAAGTGTTACAACCATACTGAAGCTTTTTTTCTTTTCATAATTATTTCTTTTCCTCTAACTTCTCAAACTGTTTGTCTAGAATTTCGTCTAATACACTTTTACAGACTATAACTTAAAAGCAACTTCGTATACACCAATGGGATCAAAAATTGTCCTGTTTTCATTTCATTATTTCTTTTTTGCATAATACATTTCTGAACTTTCTGTCCTATTTATTAAAATTTTCCATTACACTAAACACAACTGTAGACTTTCTGTTCTATTTATTAAATTTTTCATTACATTCAATACGGCTGTAAATTTTCTGTATATTTATTAAACTTTTCACTATGATCTACTCAAATGTAAACTTTCTGTCCTATTTATTGCATTTAACGTTGCGTTAATTTATTCCAGTTACGTAAATAAAAAGTTAAATATAAAAGACGTTAAGAATACTTGCATGTTGATCTAGCTTCTCTGAATAACATTCACTATGGTTTCAGCTCATTATAGTAACTTTTGGTGATTAATTAGTAGATGTGTGACTGATCAAGTAATTGATTTAAATAACGTTTTGATGAAAAAGTGGTCTAAAACGTAACCACTTTTTAAAAAATACGAATCATGAGGTGATATTCCTTCTATATTTTAGTGAGCCACTATATATCTATATATTAATTTTCATTCATATATATTAATATTTTTCATTCTACAAGCAACAATGCGTCTGTTATTATTTAAGTTTGATAAACGTGCATTTCATTCTTAATAAAAATGTGTTTTTTTATTTTAATAATTAAACTTGAAGATTTATTTAGTGTAGAAATGGATTTAGTAACTGTCGATAGCAATCGTTAAGCTTCAGTCATCAAACTTTGCATCACTTAAGGTAATTTTTGATGTAGAAATTTTTTGCTACTGAAGTTTGAAAACTTTATTTTGTTTCCTTACAACAAGTGCCTCTAATGAGGATTTGTTCCTGAAGTTGCTTTGTGTTAGTTATCCTATCAGCCTGATTAAGCACGTGACTTCATCTCTGTTCAGTAGAAAGCCTTTATAATTTTAAGCACGAAATTGCTATATACAAATAAAAATTTGTTTTTGGAAATTGTTTCTGAGAGTTCTAAACAGTTTCTTGTGAATTCGTTCACAAAAGCTACTGGTAGTTTATTTACAGTCGTTCTCAGTTTCACTTCGGTTAATAATGTCAAAAGATCGAATTATTTTTTATCAAGTTTCTCTAAGATATTTTAGAAATGGCGACAAGTGTGTTTCAAAATACAAATTCTGTTGAAGCAGGGTATTTAGGGAAACAGGAATACCTTATAATATGAATAAACATGAAATATAATTCATTCAAAATATTAAAAAATTTCTACAAGGAGTATGGAACTGATTTTCTTCCATGTGTACTTTTAAACAGTATTTATTCTATACATTAAAACAGTTTTTTCTATATGAAATACAAGTACTGCACAATAAGGTCACAGTAAATAATTAAAACAGATCACAGTAAGGCAATCTTTCAGAGGTACTCATTTCAGGAGTGCTCATTTTACTTGTTTTCATGAAAGAAAAACAAGGTTATGTGGAGTTATAAAAGTTTTAAGACCCCTGAAACTGGGGTTCTAGGCTGAAGTACTGCGAGGCTGACCGATCATCAGACTCTGCAATTTAACTGTCACTTGGCTTTTGTAATGATTTCGACAACCGTTTTCAAATACACAACTTAAAAACCAGTTGAATGTTTAACTGTAAAACTAGTTTCCTTGCAAGATTAATTGTTCGGCAGTGAAAGTTAAGAATAATGTTAAATGCGCATTATTGCATCCAAAACAGATATTTTTACACAATACATTTTTCAGGTTTGTGAAGTGAAAAGCATGAAACAAAATATTCATAATCAATATGCGTTCTGATATGAAAAGTGTGAGGAAGAACAAGAGGAAAATTTTCTCATATAAGCTTCAAGGCGGTAAAAAAGTTTCAAGAAAATTAAAAGAATATTACGCTTTCTGTAACGATCAATTTTAACAGCTTTCTAACATTAAAAGCAAAAAGCATTAAAATGCATGTAAATTTTCAAATTCAAAGCATTAAAAAATTTAACTTATTATACAGGTTATTTTTATTGGATTAATACAGACAATTACTTGTAAATTAACAATAAATCGGAGACGATTCAATATCTTCACCATAAATATAATACTACTACTATTAAATGAATTGAATATTTTTTATTATTACCTGTCTACATGTAACTTCCAGAAATAATGTCTTCATATGCATTGCTGAGAATTATTTTTTAATTGCGTAAAGCTGTGAATAAAAAAATGAGCATTTGCGTCATCGTAAGAACAAATTTTTTTAATATACTTAATAATGTACTTGAAAAGTAACAGAAATTTAATCTTCCCGAGTCATTGTAACAAAAGAGTAGGAGGGAACGACCACGATTCTATTATATTAACCACATACCTTCTCGGAAGAGATGAATGACTGGGAATTTGATGAAGTGTTGCCACTCGAGCGATCATAACTTCCTCTTTGGGCATCGAGAGGAGGGAAACAGCGCACCGCTGGACGGGCAGACTGTTTCTGATTAGGATTCACAATAATTGAGTGTTTACGAGAATTCCTGTCTCTATCAGGGAATGAGAGAATAATTCAATAAGGAGAAGACATGATGAGAAATTCCTGTGGCTTGGAGATACAATAATACTAAAGAGGATAAATTAGACTTGCATTCACTTATCTCAGAGAATACATTTAAACTAAGTAAAGAATTCATATCATTTTGTAAGTTAAAAATGCAACTGAAGATGATTTTAAATACTGCTCTTGCTTTCTAATTTACAAGTACAGATAAGTTTTTTTAATTTTGCATCACATCATATCCAAAAATATTAGTTTTCTTAAAAGTATAGAAATATAATTCATTAATTATTAAATAACGATCAGCATCTGAAATGTTAATTTTAAAATTAACTTTAAAATGTTAATTGTCTTAAAGAACAATTGTTTCAATTTTTGAATAACTGATGCTCAAATCTGAAGCTAATCGCTGACGCGTTATTTTATTTCAAATTTATTGAAGTTCTTTTAAGGATTTTTTAGGCAGATTTATAAATTATAATTTTAAAAACTTCACAAAGTTTCTGCAGCTATCTTCTTTAATATCGCAATGTTACTAAACGTGAGGCCTTTTAAGTAATGGAGTGTAAAAGACAGTTATAATTCGAAAAAAATTACAAAGTTGTTGCGAGATATCTTCATTAATATTGCAATGTTACTAAATGTGAGGCTTTTTTAGTAATGGAGTCTAAATGAACGTTAAGCACTGATAGTTCTGTCCGGTAAGCAGGTTGGTTGCATGGACGTTCCGGAGTTTAAACCATGTTCTTATGTCATTAGAATTTCCATTAGGAAATCCTCTACGAAAGCGTCCTCTTGGGCAAATGGTAGTTGCATGCTCTTTATAACCAAATTAAAAGAATGGTAATAAAAAAAGGCCGCAGTGTTCTTCATTGAACTCGGTGGAAATGTGAAGATAGATAATCAGTTAAACTAACATACAAAATTTAAAATTAAGCAAAACAGCAAACTTATTTTGGAGTAGATTTGATTTTCATTCAAAAATATATACCAAAATATGGTTACTAATTTGCCTAATTTTACATTTTGCATTGGCATGTTGCTCTCCTCTTCTGTTACCCATAATATACGTTTGTTATCGATTTCAGAACAGCTGAAGTCAGAATTTCTTTTCTCGAAATTATTTATTAAATAATTTAATTCTTTGTTTTCTCCCCAATTATTCTTGCTTTGAAGATTTAACAGCAAATTTATTAAAAGTAAAAAATTTTCTAATGTACGTCACAACAATGTGCTACCCAATTACCACATGTATGCTAAATACAGTTTTTATATGCTGATGTATTTAAAATAGTGTCACATGTTCGATTCGTAAACTCCAACTGTAATTACAACAAAACTTGATTTTTAAAAAATTCTATGTAGCAAATTTAAATCAAAATAATCGATAACAATTTTATATAATCGGTTGTAGGATCTCGCTGGCCCAACTTGTCAGAAACTGGGGTAGTGGTTGTGGCTATGTGTGAATTTAGACAGAAATGTAAGAAGGGGTTAGAACCCTTTTTATTTTTATTTTTAAAATGACAAATACGTCTACTTGACGTTCACAAACTGCGCCAAACCGGCGGTAAACTAAAACAAAACGTAAAACTGAAAGTAATAACTAGGAGACAAACATCAAACACTACACACGAGGCTCTGAGATCCTAAACTAACCGCGTTTTTAATTACCGCTGAAATTTCAGCAAGATTTCTGATAAAACAGTTGAAAATTAGCACTTCTGCAAAGCTAGGCACACAGGCTGACACGCGCTGATCTAAATTCTACCGAGGAATCTCACTAGTGTAACTTCAAAGCAAGAGTCTCAAACTCTGGTTTCATCTACTATTTAATTCAACTAGCTTCCGCTAAATTTGAATAAACTGCGCGTGCTAGTACAATTTACATACTCTGGCACGGGCATTTCCAGGGGAAAATGAAGGCTAAACAGGAAAGATAAATTAACTTAAAATAAATATTAGTTAAAATAAATATAAACCCTACACGGTAAAGGTTTTAGTTAGAAATAACGATTGGTGTTAGTTAAAAGCTATTGTTTGGCTACGTTGAAACAGAGCTTGCATATTTCTTTCTTTGAAAAACAGCCTTGTAATAATTATGAAAACACAGATCAAACACAATAACTTTTAATTATTAAAATGATGTATACTTCAGATCGATATGGTTAATTTACAAAAAATCAAATTATTTTGGAAAAGATCATTCATTTTCGTTAAAATGGAAGAATTTGTTTTCTAACTCGTAGCTTAAAAATATCTGAAAATTGGAAGCTTTGGAAAAATGACTTGTTGTATTTGTTTACCTTGTTTTATACTCACAACTACACATAAAATATGTGTTGTATTAGCAAAGAAGTGTTTTGAATAATGTTTTCACTATCATTTATCATTCGAAGATAAAATGCATGAAGACCCTTTCTGTTGAAAGAAAAAAATAGAATCGTATTTATAATAACCTAAATATAAAGTAACAGCTGGAAAATATTTTTCATCTGAAAAATAGTATTACCTCTTATTGTATGCGATAATAAATTGTTAATGAAGCAGAACATTTTTAAATAATAGAAAGTATTATATAAGTCACTTATATTCTAAATTTTAACTCCGCATTTAACCCTTTCTCTCTTAACTTTA
>KK117635.1:115174-131668 GCA_000611955.2 Stegodyphus mimosarum
TCGTCAACGCCCGAAAAAGGTAGCCTTTAGAAAATTTTCCTCACAAACGTTTATGGTTGCATTTAATCGGCATATGGAAAACGCCTCTCTTCGATAATGGGTTTCAGTGGTTCTTTTTAAAATTGAGACACCTCATCCTCCCTCCTCCCCAAGCTGATAGCCGAACAAAAGAACCCACTTCACGGATGTCTTTGTGGCACGTGGCTACAAACCAACCCATATGCACGTCGGTTTCCATACGAACCCCTACTCGCAGTTTGTTTTCATTAGCCGGATACAAGGATCCATTCAACACTTCGCGCCATCTATTGCCTGAAAAACAAATTATATTTCGAACGTGGTGAAGCGTTTCCTTGCAAATCTCAAATTATTCATTTAAAAAAAAATTCTACCAGGCTCAAATACATGGCATCGTGACATCAGAAGTAACTTTTAATAATTTCAGTAATATATTTTAATTTATATCAATCAGATATTAAAGAAAAAATAAATATTTAAACTGTTAAGATATATATTTGTAGCTTTTAATTCATTCAATATGTTAATCAGTTAAAGGTTCATAAATTCGATAGAATAAATTAGAGAGCTTACGTTTTTCCGAATGGTAACAATTTCAGATCTGCTTATGATTAAGACTCGTGAAAGATAAATTAAACACTTCTTAAATTTCGTGCAGTGGCAATACTTGCTAAGGAGAATGGATGGTATATTCATAGTAGCATAACGTAATGTAAAAGAATAAAAGTTTTATAAGGACTCCAGTAAGAATTTAATAACGTTACAAATTTATTTTGTTTCATATTAGTGTACTATGTAGCTATACTCTTTGAATTATGGTAAAATATGTTTGCAACATGTAACATTTGTATCCCGAATATGAAACGAATAACATAATTGAATATTCATAATTTAATGGTACCTATCTGAAGAGAAAATGCTTATTTAATTGCGATAATCTAAAACCAAACTCTCTTTAAGATGTCAGTAGCAAAATTTTCTCCTGGACACCAGATTGTATTGTTTTGATACACTAAAAAATTAAATAATACACTAAGGATACACTAAGGATTTTCACGGAGGAACATTATGCTCCTCTATTTATTAAAATTGTATTATGTAGAAAATGGTTTTCGCTACTACAATAAATCTGAAATAATTTTATCTTTAGAAAGGCAGGCAGAATAACAAAAATTTCATGCGTTTTATTCATTCTTCAACACAAAGCTTTGCAAACGAATAGCGTCTTACCGCCCAAAGCCTTAAATTATTTTCAATAATATAAAAAGCTGATGCTTTATTAAATATTATTATAATTATTATTTCTTTTCCGTAGAGTTTGTAAACGCAGTTAAGTTGAGATTCGGAAAACGCATAGTCAAAAGTTTTGCGAAGAGAAAGAAAGCAATAAACAACGGTTACAATTATCTAACCTAGAAGCTGAGTAGTATTTAAGAATTATAGGAATTGAAAGGAATGATCGCAAAGCGGGAATGAGAGCTAAAGGTGCGAATTTCAGAAACTTGAGGCTGAATTGCATTCAGATGTTGTAAAGGTAGATATTAAGAGAAATTGCAATATATCGATATTAAGAGCTGAGATTATATTGCCAGAAATAGGTTGTATAAATTCTGTAAATGCATGCTCGAATTAACAAGCAGCTGAGATGGAAGTTGCTCTAGGACTTGAGGAAATTCAGAAATGTAATTAGAGACAGATTAATGCGTCAGCATAGTTTTCGAAATAAGGCCCAGTGTTAATTTACAAGTTATAAGACTCTGAAGGGTATGATTAGAATTGTTTGGTTTACGCTAAAAAAATATGTGATAATCAGCAGATATAAATACTTTCATGAGAAGTTATTAGCCCAAAGAGGCATTAACCCAGAAGGCTTGTCAGTCTCAAAACGGCATTTTGATTTGAATCCCTTAAATGTGATGTATTACTTTTCAAATTGTTGCCACCAAATATTATTGTCCTGTGTTATATTTAAAAAAAACTACAGAATCTGCATGAATGCATGCATGTTTCTCGCACTGTGAAAAAACAATGGTACCTAGAGTCATCAAATTTTGAATAAAATAGCCTTCCTTTCGAGGATGTACGGATAATATTTGGTGGGCATTTGGAATTTAGAAAGTCCGAATTTGGCATCTAGAATTTCGAAAGGCCGAATTTGAAATTTGGAATGTTTGTTTATTTCATATTCTGTAAAACTTTAACGAATTTTTGATTAAAAAAAATCAACAATTTCAAAGGGAGTAGTGGTAACACTGTAGGGAATAAAACATTTTTATCTCCAGAGCGCGAGGATCTCAATCGGAAGTTCTAAGGATACGCTGCTTTTAAATATTTTTAGCAACAAGTGGCGTTAGTCCATATGCTCTCGAAACCTGTACGTATCTGTAAATGAAAAAAATGCCTGTTTTGTCGTAATATAAGCTCTGAAAAAAATCTGAAAGCTTTCAGATTTTATTATTTCTTGTATTTGAATTTCTTACATTTAAATAAAAAAATGCTATTTGCTGTAGCACTAAAAATCAGCTATATATTTTTTTTCTGTAATATGTCACCTGATTTGACGATCCGAGTGTATTTCTGCCTAAGTAATGTGTGTCTGGCATCTATGTTTATTACAATTTAATAAGATCAATTGTACCTTCGTATTGGTTTTTACTGTGTATGCGCTGGGTATTCGGGTTTCTACGTCTGTGTTCTATGTCTGGGTATTCTGAATTTTTCTGGGTATTCTTGTGTTCATTTAAATTCCAATAAGATCTATTTCATAATTATTACAGTAAGATCAATAAAACAGACAAATAAACAATAAGATCAATTTCATATTTATTACGATTTAACGTTAAAAACAGATTGTGCTTATTCTCAGAGTATAGGAAAATAGAAAGATAATTATATATATAATTTTCTATGTATATTTTGTACTCTAGAAAAAGTTGTATTGTATAAGTGTTACGATAGCTGAGTATTACAAACCATATTCATGTATATAAAACTGAGCAAGGATTTTCAGGTGTGAAGACTTAAAATTAATATATATAGCCGTATTATCTATACTTGCAACTCGATAAGCGAGAATTTTATTGGTTATGTATATGTTTGCCATAACTGGCTGAATCGCATATTAATCGTAAAAGTATGTAAAGGTACTCATACTTCATATTGTCAACTTCTTACTCTTTGTATGTCTTGTTAAGAACTAAAATTTTAGTGCTCTTTGAATACTGCTAGTTCCTTACAAGAAATTATACTGGTTTTAACTACTTGTTTAAATAATAAAATTTATCAAGATGAGGTTTGTTTTTTTCTTGTCGGACTCAAGGTATATCTTGATATTTCACTGCATTTTTTTGTTGTGTTGTTTCTGTATGTAATGAGAGTAAGCTTTTGTGTTCTTTTCCACTTAGGTGAACAATGGCTTAAATTTTCCTTTGGTGAAAAGTTCTTACAAAGTGTAAGAAGTGCAATATCATTGCTGAACTAATGAAAAGTTCTAAATAAGACTAATAAAAATTATAAAATTCATAAAAGAAGTTCTACACTTTTGAGTGGCAACAAAATCTTTATATTAAAAAAAAAGCACATATATTGATACTAGCTGTAAAAATTTGTAACAAACTGAATTGTTCTAAAAATTTCAATAATTAAAGATACCTGCCAATGTATTGATATGAGCAGGTACTAAATAAGAGTTTCAAGCCACAGGGATCAGGGATCAGAGGGATCCCTGAGCTTACTGAAGAGCTCCCTGACGAAGGGGCTGCGTTGCGCAAGGGGGGAATTTACGGAGGAGTACGTGTTGGTTGTTCCATCACCAACTACAGATGCGCTGCATCCTGTTCGTGACGTCATCACGCATTGTCACCTCCGATTATCTTCCTATTGCTACGTCAGCCAGATGTTTCATCCTGCTTGTGTTGTAATCCGGTTTCATGTCCGCGCTTATCTATTGACACATTCCACAACGTGATTGTAATATGATAGAAGTTTCTAGAACATTCTATTTAGTTCAGCAACAACCGCTAGAGGGCAGTAGTCTTACCCATAGCGCTTTCTGATTGGTTCTCGTGGATCTTGACAAAGGCCTATATAGAAAGACGTGGACCGTTTTTCATCATCTCTGTCTGTGTTATTTGCTTCACTCCCGCTTTTGATCTTCCTATTGAACAAGAAAATTGTACTTCGAGGCAGTCACTATTACCATACTCACTGTGATTGAAAAATTTATCAGTTAATACTGTACTATTTTAAAGATAGTCACAACAAAGAAAAAGCAGATTCCATCTTTACGGAATTGTGCGCTTATCCCTTCCTGCCTTTAAAACTGAATATTTATGGACGGCAATACGTTCCTGCTCGACTTTGCTGCGCCTTCGGAGATGATGATGGACTCATCTACAGTTTTTTGGGGACGTCGGTCGCCGCTCAGCTCTAGACTCCTACGCTGCATCAAATTAAAAATGAAGTTGAAATACTCACCCACGAAAAATATAATTACGTTCTGCTCAACAAAGTTGTTATTGTATAAGTGTTACGATAGCTGAGTATTACCAACCTGCCTGACGGAGTAGCCAAGACCTCAGCGCACAAAGACGCTAAAAGCGCGCTAGAACCTTCGTGCAGCATTCCCACACTGAGTTACGGTTCGACGCGAGAGATACATTTTACGAGGGAGAATTATATGACTTACATTCTGAGTCTGGAACACGGATCGCTTCTAGTGATAAAACCCCCTACGAATGTAGTCTGATAACACAGTATCCCAGCCCAGCCCGAAGTGAAGACTTCTCGAATAAGTCTGACGTTCAGAAAAATTTTACTTCCGCAACTGAAGCGTTCATGTGATAAAATGGACTTTAATTATTACGGTAATATAATTAATTCCGTAACCCCAAATCCGTGTATGAATAAAAATATTTTTCCACGCAAAAAAGCACGTTTAGAAGATGAGATACGCCAGGATGACCGGCTGAGTTGGCATGCAAATTCATGTTTATCATCAAAAATGTTTCGCTGTGCTTCGAATGACGCAACTTTGCTGAAGCTTGATTCTTTGCCAAAGAATATGTTTCATCTCGGAGGGGATATTTTTGTGACTATATCGTGTTTCTTAAGTTTGATTCGTGTTCACGTGTGGAAATATGTGACTGTTGAGAATGATCTGTTACATCCTACCAAAGATGGAGTTTCGCTGTCTCCATTAGTATGGAAAGAATTCTGCGATCATGCAAATACATTTGCTTTCTTTGAAAGTTCTGGCAGTGTTTCGATTGTAAAGAAATATGTGTATGTTTCTAAACAAAATGTCAACGGTGATAAAATTATATTACTACAAAGACTGTTTCAAAGAAAAATTTTAGACTGGAATTCGTACCGAAACATGTTCTGCTGAGGAAAGAACAGTTACTTATACTTGACTGAAAATATAGCGAAATATGTTCCGTCATGAAAGAAACTCCTATTTCTAAAACTCTTAAACTATTTCATGAGAAAGCAGTTAATTGGTGATATACATTTTGAACGTGAATATGCTGGTGATCCTGACCGTCCAAATGGATTTCATCAACCACAGGACTCTTTGTGTAAGTGTATTGAAAAACTTATTTTTAACAAAATTACAGAACTTTTTGCGTGTTTTGGTTGCCAAGTAGGTTATAACAATCAGCTAGGACACGAATGCTTATCAACAAGCCGTGCCGAAAAGTGTGAAAATTATTTTGACCAAGCTTTGTTTACAGTTAATTGGACTGACACAGCAAAGGACTTTATTCTTCAAAATGAAAGCAATATAAGTTTTAGTCAACTAATTGTTACTGATGACTTTTCTGTTGTTATTAATGTAAAAGATGTACTGACTAATATTCAAAGTTTATACATAGGTGAAGAAATTGATTTATTTAAAGATTTTTTGAAAAGTACTTTTTGAAAGAAAATAAATATCAGATTTTTAAATTATTACATTTGTTTATATTTTCTTTTTCATCAAGAAATTTTTTTTATCCTACTCAGGTTTTGTAATGACGTATTACAAGATTTTACATTTCATCGAAAGTTATGCACAGGTTAACTGCTCCTAATGAGTGGGATGTTTTTAGCGTGTATATGCGTATTGAATATTTCATTGCATTTTCTCCCAATAACGCATGGAACTAATAATATATAGCATAATTATGCTTATCTTTTGAAAATTCTAACTGAAAGTTAATGTTAAAATTAGGTTGAATCAGTATTAAGTGTATCTAAAGTGCTGATTGCACTATGAAATTGTTCACGATTTTTGTGTGTATACACATAAAGGGAGCTTCAGTTTTTCCCACTCGTAGTAAATCTGAAGCCGATAAGAATCTCTTAAGACTCATTCTTCAGGTAAATAGAATTGCTTTTTATTGCAAATTTTTCTAAAACTTGTCGGAATTTTGTATAAATAACTTAAATTCGGTAAAGCTTGTAAGGTTTTAGTTAAACTAACCAAGTTTTATTTTAAGTTAAATCTGTCTATCTCCTCTCTGCTTCAACTTCCCGTCAGAAGAAGCGCGAGGTTTTAGCTTATGCTAATTTTGAAGTACAGCCAAGTACTATTTAAGCCAGAGGTAGAAACCTCTCGGTGTGTGAGAGCTTAGACTCAGATCACGGTCACGCCGCTCAACGTTCGCCTGACCAGCTAGCAGTTTAAATTTATAAGCCATAGTGCTTATTTAGTATAGCTTGCTACGCACCCTTTTCGGTAGAGGCCAATCTCCGCGAAGTGCTCTGCGAAGCAAAGTTGATTTAATTTCTATTTTAGGTTTAGTTTTAAAATTATTTGATTGTTAAGTTCGACCCAAGTGTGGTCTTTTACTTTCTGTATCTCTCCCGAATTGGGAAGTTTGTAAATTAATAGTGATTGAATAAAAGAGGATTTCAAATCCCTTCACGTGCAGTTATTATCCAGCCCAGCAGTTACATCAGAACATAGCGTACCTTCCGCTCCCTGTTCCAGTTCAGGACTGAATACCTGAGGTTAAAAACCCTTTACAGAATTTACCATGTTCTCAAAGAATACACACAGAATGCTAAGTCCTGACAAGCTTCTATCTTCATTTGAGTAAAATAGCAAATATTCTGCAGTAGAACATGCGTACTTTATATTTAGTTCCTATTAACCATATTAAGAAAATAACTCTAAGATGGGTATTACCTACTAAAGCATTATGCATTGTAGGAAAATTTGAATGAATTGGATAGTCTTCGTATCGGAAACAAGTAACATTAATTAAATTACAGTTCTAGTACAATTATAAGAAAATGGAATATTATTTGGCTGTAATTTTGTATTGAAAAGTTATTACTTCTATAAAGAAATACTGAAATGTACTTTTAAGAACTACAATCACCTTTGGAATATTCTGATGAGAATGAACAGCTTTCTTTGTGAATGAAGTCCACGTCAACATGCACCGGATAATTATTTACCAAAAAAAAAAAGATTTGATTCATATGGATAATCATCAAGTGATTTCCTTTTTGAAACTATTTTCTGCAAAAACATTACATTATGAAGTTCAATTACTAGTATATATGAGCCTTATTTTATTTTCTATTTATCTACAAACTGCATGCACTTTCATTTATGTAAAATGCATGCTCCGTATTTCTTTGTAAAAAAGAGTTACAGTTTAAGAATGGCATTCAGGCAACGAAGTAAATCAAATATATTTTCTATTTATTTTTCACAAAGCAAATAAATTACATAAAGGAAAATATTAATGTCCTAAATATTTAAAGTTTAATTTTAGAAAACTGAGGTGAAATATTTTAATCTTTGTAAAGAATATAAAGGAAACATCTTTTTTTACATCTTAGGTATGTAAAGCAAAATATTTTTGAGTTAAAAACATTTTTATTTAGCTTTAAAGGAAGTTGAAATGATCGGTAACTCAAATGAACTTTTAGTAAGAGTTAATTTAAAAAAAAACTACAGCGGCTGTATTCTTAGAAGTACATACTATAAATTCAGTTAAAAAAAGTTCAAATGCAAGTATTCAAACAGAAATGTTTCACGAATTTCAGATAAGATAGGAACAGAATGAACCTAATTGATAATAACGGAAAAGCATGTAAAGGACTAAGAAAAGATGCATTCGTGGAGGACATTCTAAGGTCCTAATTAGCACATGGGTTGCGTTTTTAGTTTTCAGATTAATCACACATTCAAGATAATCTACATTTCTACGGATATCATTTACACTAGTTGGTAATGTAATTTATTGGAACAGTCGCAGACGTATAGGAGAGGTATGCAATATCCATGAAAAAACATCATCCCAAGCCAAAGAGCAATAGTGAATTATAAAAGGGAAGGGAAAAAAATGTCAGATTTCCAACAATATTACTATATGAGTATGCAAAACATGAACAAGGAATGAATATTTTTCCTGAAAATGTCCCGAATGGGGTAAATCAGGGGTACGAACCTTAACCAATTTCACGAGCAAGGCATGAAAATTAATGAAGTATTTTTAATCTCATTTTTTATCTATAATGCATTTAATTATACTAAAAGTCTCCCATTTGAAGACAGTATTCTACCCTAAAGAGGAATCTGATAAATCAGAGTGATTTCGATTTCTCAAGATTCAGCTTCAGAAATATTACAACTCAAACGCAAAACGGTTAGCACGAAAATGGAACATACCGTAACCAAAGTGTAACTTTTCCCCCTAACAATTTGAATCTAACATGGGTTTTCGCATAGGCAAAATAAAAGTGGAGATTTTTCTCAATAAAAAATTAAAGTGAAACTTTTTCGACTTAAAAAAAAAAAAAACTAAATGAATTTTTTTTCCTTTATAAATTCAAAAAATATTTTTTTCCAATTACATTTTAAAATTAACATACGTTTCCTCAGACACTAAATAAAAGCGAAGATTTTCTAATTAAAAAAAAATAAAAGTGAAAATGCTTTCAACTCAAAAAAACATACTGTTTCATTTGAATCCTAACGGAAACTGTACTGAACATTTTTTACCTTAGAGAAATGTGAATAAAACGCTTCCGCCTTGGAAAAAAGATGCAAAATTAAGTGAAGGTTTTTCTTCACTTTGAAAGTAGAACAAGATTTTTCGCACAGAAAATGTTTCTGCCTAAAAATTAAAAAAACAAACTTTTTGAACCTAAATCAATGAAACAAAACGTATATTTCTTTTTATTTTATTCCTAGGACTCTTCTTTAACCTTCATATTTACATAAAAGGTTAGAATTATGTGTTCAGAATGAAATGGTTACAATTTTTTCGCTTCCAGTTGTATTTCATATCTCACACATGCTCGAGTCAGAAAATAACTAAGAGCCGAATTAAAAAAGCAAATGAATATTTTCTGAAATTTTTATGCATTTATTTTAAAACACTTACATGAGTACCTTCATAGAAACCTTTCATGCTGTTTTCATTACATCACAACTAAATTTTGTTGAACACTTAGAAATTATTACTCGTTTTATGTTTTTTATGGCTGCAAGGCACTGAATCTTCGTGTATTTTTAAGCCATATATTTACATTGTATTTTATGTACTTCGAATCACATTCCATAGTCACAGTTAGCTGATTTAATAAATTTGTTGAATGTTTCAAAGATTAAGCTGCAGTAACATTACAATTTAAAATGAGAAGTTTAGCAAAATAATTTAAATATATACTTCGTTGTATGATTGGTTAATTTCCAATTCGTTGTTTATCTATAACACTTGACTTCTAGTTAAGCACTGAAATGAGTATTAACTTTCTGCTTTTCCAAACAATTTAGTAGCCACATATATTCAGTACAGAAAATTTTTCGGACTTGACCAATATTATTAGCAAAATAGAAAGTATTCAAAATTTTCCTAAAAATTTATATATAAGTTTCTTTACAAATATGTACATGAATACTCACATTTAATTCTCTAATTCATATTTTCCTATAACAGAAATAAAATTTCGATAGAAAAATTTTAAATAATGTCATGTTGCACATTTTATGTATTTGTGAGGTCGTTGTCTTTTCGCAAACGTTTTAAAACTGCGCTCTCGGTAGTCTTTTAGACATTTCGAATGTATTGTAACTTTGCTATTGGTATATGCCAATGAATTCTCGATACGTTTTTGGTTTATATTCAGCTTATGAGTTATTTAAATACTTAAAATTTTATTTGTAGATCGTTTATGTTGACAACTGTGATAGATTTCTTGGATGTTTTGGAAAAATATACTTAAACTGATGTTTTCTTTTATTATTCAGAGTATTAGTCAGTTATGATAGAATGCCGAATTTTTTCTCATTTTTCAACATGCATATGAACTGCAGTTATCCAAATGTTTCACGTAATTTCAATTTTTCCTATCAGCAATATCAAGACGAATGGAATGAATAAATGCAGGTTACGCAGACATAAGGTAAATATTTAGAAGTAAAAAAAAATTCTTCAGATCTAGGAAATTCAGTGGAATATGTAAATACTTTTCCAATTCGAAGCTTATTTTTGGAATGACATAGCATATGAATCGTAAATTTACTAAAAAGAGATACACTGAAGATCAAGTACTCTACAAAATTTGGACGGTAATTATATATATAATTAATTGTATAGCAATTCACCATAAAAACTGATTCCAGCGAAGGAAAGACGCCAGCAGTACTTTAAAACTTTAAGTGGACATGAGACCTTCGCTCTTACGTAGAATTTACAATTCTACTAAAACTTTTTGTAAGAGCGAAGATCACATGTCCACTTAAAGTTTTAAAGTACTGCTGGCGTCTTTCCTTCGCTGAAATCAGTTTTTATGGTAAATTGCTATACAATTAATTATATATAATTACCGTATTAATTACCATAATTAGTTATATATAATACCGTATATATATATATACCGTATTATATATAATTACATAACCACCAGCGGCCAAGCGGTAAAGACGCTGAACACTGGTAGTTCGGTCCGAGGTTCGAATCTCGCGAACGGGCTGGCTGTATGGGCGTTTTCGTGGTTTTCCCCATGTGTAACGTGTATACGAGCCAGTTCCCCTTAGAAAGTCCTCCCCGAAGCCATCCCTCCCTTTAGGCAGATAGCCCTCGTGTGCTTTGCCATAATTGAATAACCTAACCATAACAAACATTTATTTACGCTATGAAGACGTAGAACAGCAGAACAGAATAAGTAAGATGCGTGATTACCCAGCACTTAACGCTTCTCGCTTACATGCGATATTCACCACTAACGTTGGCTCACTACCAAAAAGTATTACACAGCAGAGAGCTTGCGTATAATGCGCATGCGCTAGGGGAATCAACGGCGGTTTCCAACATACCCCCTTTCGACGTTCATTCTCTTATTCCTGAAAAGTAAAACAAACTACATATCAGACAGTATTCAGTCGTACAATTGTAGAACAGTTTTGATGTTTATAAACATCACAGTGTCTGTAGATTATGGGTTTCTTTCTACAGGATTTTAAGAGGATGTGACCTACGGGTACCCGCAGAACTATACGGGTACCCGTAGGCCAATTCCCCGTAAAAAATTTTTATTGGTTTCTACGGGACATTTTTAGTAGGGTAGTCAGGGTTTGGTTAACACATCAGCTCCCATTTCACTGGTAGGTATGTACTGCACATCCAATTCACCGCGTTCATATACTTCACGCACAAAATGATGGCGAATGTCTATGTGCTTTGTACGTGAGTTCTTGGTACTTTTCTGAGCTCCTTGATTGTCGCAGTATATTGTTGTTGTATTTTCAATGTTGTAACCCAGCTCTTTCAGGAAACGACGTAGGTAGACGGTTTCTTTGGTGGCCTCAGACAAAGCCATATATTCCGCCTCCGTTGAAGACAGAGCTACACTATGTGTTGTTTTCGTGATTCCCAGGTTATAGCTGTAGACGGTTTCTTTGGTCCGCCTTCGTTGAAGACACAGCTGCACTAAGATGTTTTCGTGATTACCAGGTTATGGCTGAACCACATTGTATATATACAAAACCTGTGTGAGATTTTTCATCATCGACATTTGATGTCCAGTCTGCATCCACTAAGGCGACGAGCGGTTTTCCTGTTTTTGTATAAATTAGTCCTTGATCTTAGATTCCCTTTACATATCGAAGTATTCTTTTCGTAGCATGCCAATGTTCTTTTGTGGGATTGTTGTTAAATTGGCTTAAGAAGTTCACGGCGTATGTGATATCTGGCCTAGTAGCTACTGAAAGGTACATAAGTGATCCTATAAGATTTTTAAATGGAACGTTTTTCATGAAAGCGATTTCCTTTTCGTTTTTAGGACTCATCTCTTTTAATAATTTTTTGCTATTATCTATAGGTGAAGACACGGATTTCATTTTGCATATTATACCGACTTAAAATATCATCAATGTATTTCTTTTGATAAATTTTAATTGAATTCTCATTTTGACAAAATTCTATGCCTAAGCAATAACGTAATTTTCGTAAGTCTTTCATTTTGAAAGCAGAAGCTAAACTATCGCGAATTCTTTCATACGTCTGCTTAGAATCGGTAAAAACGATAAGATCGTCTACACATACAATTATAATAGTTTCACTGCTAGATATCTTTTTAATATAAACACAATTATCTGAATTAAGAGATTTAAATTTCATAGATTTTAATTTTTCATCTAACTTTTTGTACCAGTGACGTTCTGACTGTTTAAGACCGTATATTGATCGCTTTAAAAGACACACTTTATCTGAATTAGTTTCAAAGCGAAAAGCTTCGGGGATTTCTATATAGATTTCTTCATCTAAATTTCCATTTACATTAGATTTCCATTACATATAGGCCATTACAAAATCTAATTGTTAACTTTTCAGACTGTGTTCTACAGCGCAGGCTAAAAATGTTCTTATAGAACTTAATCTAGCAACAGGGGAAAAGTTTTCAGTGAAATCAAGACCAGGAGTTTGAGCACACCCTTTAGCAACTAGCCTAGCTTTGTATGTTTCGATAGTGCAGTCGTGATTGTATTTTAATTTAAGAACCCATTTACTACCAAAAACTTTCTTATTTTCAGGTCTTCTTACTAATTTCTAAGCGTTTTCTTCATCAAGCGAATTATATTCTTATAGCATGCCATTATGCATTATTATGCATACGGTCCATTTAATGCTTCTTGCACCGTAGGATTAATGCTTTCCTGAACAAGATTTTGAATTTGTTAATTTTTATTTACAACTGTATAGTGATACTCCTTTTTAGGCCTTCCGGGCAAACCTGTTTTTATTTTCTTGGGTCGACCAGGCCCCCTTTTAATCAGGATAGGAGACACTGATTCGCTATCTAAATCACTTTCCTTTTCAGATTCAGAGTCAGTTGGCGACTCTTTCGCGTACAGAGGTGATGATTTATCACAACATACTTTGTTTATAATTTTCTCCTGCGGAACGAAAGGCAGAGATATTTCTTGTTCTGAGTCATAACTAGAGCAGTTTTCAAACTCATTAAGAAATTTTACGTCTCTTTACGTGCCTTAAGACTCTCAAAGTCTATGCGCTTTTGATTCATCAGAATAGGCAATAAAAATACATTCTTGAGATCGAATATCGAATTTGCCTATTCCTGGCCTTTTATTTAACGAAAATGCTTTTCGGCCAAAGGTTCTGAAGTGAGAGACAGTTCTGAAGTGCTGTTTGGCAGGCCAAGCATCACTTCGTAAGGTGTTTTGTTTTGCCTTTAAACCTCGTGTCGAGCAGCGATTTCAAATGTAAGCAGCCGTATTGACGGCTTCGGTCCAGAATATATGAGGCAGATTGGAATGTAATAATAAACATCGCGTTATTGAAACTAAAGTGCGATTTAGTCTTTCGGCGACGCCATTCTGGACTGGTGTGTAAGGCGTGCTTTTTGCGTGTTTTATTCCCCAGTCATTAAGAAATTTATTAAAGTCTTTTCCCAAGTATTCTAGCCCGTTATCCATTCGGAGAATAGAATTTTGATGGATTTAAGTTTATTTTCAAAAGATGCTTAAAATTTATAAAAGCTTCTTTAACTTGTTCCTTAGATTTCAGAAAGTAAACATGAAGGTATCGAGATTTGTCATCGATAAATGTTGCAAAATAAAATGATCAACCTATTCATTCGGTTCTCAAGGGACCACACAAATCAGAATGAATTAGATTTAACACCCTCAGTACTTAAACATTCAGATTCTTTGGGAAGGGGGGTTGCGGTTTGTTTACCCTGAATGCATACCTTACAGGTAGAAAAAGAGTCATTTTGAGAAAAAGAAAGACCTCTAACCATGTTATTTAATAGAAGTTTTTTTTAAGATCGTTTTCAATTAAATGGCCAAATCTGGTATGCCATTCATCTATTTCTCTAGCAATTGATACAGATTCAAATATTGGCATGACATAACCAGATCATTTTCGCGTTTAGTTGAAATTACTGTTTCATTATTAGAATTAATTATTTCAGCACATTTTTGTTTTTTGAAAATTACTGAATAATTACTTTAGTAATAATTTAGTTAATTAATACTTTTACAGAGTTAATTTAGTTAATTAATACTTTTACAGAGATT
This sequence comes from Stegodyphus mimosarum, assembly GCA_000611955.2. Taxonomy (NCBI): domain Eukaryota; kingdom Metazoa; phylum Arthropoda; class Arachnida; order Araneae; family Eresidae; genus Stegodyphus; species Stegodyphus mimosarum. The sequence continues at coordinate 129,741 of KK117635.1, forward strand.
AAATTACTTTTCAAATCAGGCACACACAATACATTTTCAGTTTTAGAACCTATGCAAACTTTAAATTTAACAGTTCCTTTTCCAATAGCTTTAACTATTTTAGTAGCAGCTAATTTAACATAAATATCACCTACCTCGCGAATTTTTTGTAACAGTTCTTTGCTGTTACACATATGGGATGTTGCACCACTATCCAGACAAAAAATGTCTTTAGAATCACTATCTGTGAATGATGCGGCCCTCCTTGTTTCACGGAATTCTGATTTTCTGCAGACATCGCAATTTCTCTAAGGCGTTTGCTTTTATTTTCCTCGTTTTTCATCCTACATTCTGATGCTCTATGCCCGTACTTATTGCAGAAGTTGCATCTGTAGTTAACTCGATGCTTTTGGTTTGCAGACGTATCTAGTTTCGGTTTAGGAACCGGTCGTTGATTATACTTCCGATCTTTTGAATAGAACGCTTGTTGTGATTCACATTACGATGAATCTTCATTTTTGCGGGCGTTAGCTTCTTCCATCAGTTTAACCTTCAACATTTCTGTAGAAGGCAGTTCATCACGAGATTCGATGGCAATTCGAAAGTTTTCATAAGAGTCCGGTATGCTACATAAAAGCAATATTGTTAGCAAATCATCCGCAATGTCGATTTCCATTTCTTTCAGCTTGTCCACAAGAATGAAAAAAATCATTTAGATGATCAGACATTTCTTTAGTATCGGTCATTTTTGTAAAAAGCAATTTTTTTTAGAATCGTGGCCTTTCTAATTATCCCTTTCGATAAACATATAGAAATAATATAGAATATACACAATATAGAACAGCAAAGTTGAAACATAATAAGTAAGATACATAATTACACAGCACTTCGCGCTTCTCGCTTACACGCGATACTCACCACTGACGTTGACTCATTAGCAAAAAGTATTACGCAGCAGAGAGCTTGCGTATCATGCGCATGCGCTAGGGGAACCAAAAGCGGTTTCCAAAAGAAACATTTAACAAATTTATTAAATCAACTAACAATGACTATGAAATGTGATTCGAAGTGCATAAAATACAATGTAAATATATAACTTGAAGAAAATACGCGAAAATTCAGTGACTTTCAGCCATAAAAAATATAAAAACGAGTAATAATTTCTAAGTGTTCAAGATGTTACGGAAAAGAAATTTTCTCTCAAACCATGTTTCTGAAAATGTGATGATATTAGTTACGTTTAAGACTTCAGCTTCAACATTTAGTTGTGATGTAATGAAAACAGTATGAAAGGTTTCTATGAAGGTACTCATGTGAGTGTTTTAAAATAAATGCATAAAATTTCAGAAAATATCCATATGTTTTTCTAATTTGGCTCTTAGTTATTTTCTGACTCGAGCATGTGTGAGATATGAAATACAACTGGAAGCGAAAAATTGTAACCATTTCATTCTGAACACATAATTCTAACCTTTTATGTAAATATGAAGGTTAAAGAAGAATCCTAGGAATAAAATAAAAAGAAATATACTGTTGTTTTTCCATTGATTTAGATTCAGAAAGTGTCAGTTTTTTTTTTTTTTTTTTAAATTTTTTTTTTTTTTAAATTTTTAGGCAGAAAACTTTTCTGTGCCAAAAATCTTGTTCTACTTTCAAAGTGAAGAAAAACCTTCACTAAGTTTGCATTTTGTTTTCCAAGGCGGAAACGTTTTATTCACATTTTTCTAAAGTAAAAAATGTTTAGTGCAGTTTCCGTTAGGACCGAAATGAAACAGTAGGGTTTTTTGAGTTGAAAAAATTTTCACTTTTATTTTTTTTCTAAATAGAAAATCTTCGCTTTTATTTACTGTCTGGGAAAACACATGTTAATTTTAAAATGTAATTAGAAGAAATTACTCTTTGAGTTTATAAAGTCAAGAAAAAAAAATTCTTTTTTTTTTTTTTTTTTT
>KK117635.1:143318-155876 GCA_000611955.2 Stegodyphus mimosarum
ATTCTCCGCTAAGGCTCAAATCAAAGCTTTTGCAGAAAGGTCCTGGTAGATCTTTTGTTGATAAGTAATTGGCATGATTTTGCGGCGGCTTATAGCGTTATAAGACTATCAAAAAAGGAGTAATAATCGTTAAAAATGTGTCTCTTAAAAATGCATGTACAAAATTTTACAATTTTCATTAATATAGATGGAGTTATTTCATTCCAATTTTTAATTTTTTTGATGAATATATTTGTCATGAAATAAAATCTTGTTTGGATTATTTTTTTAACAGAAGGAAAAAAAAATCATCTATTAATACGACAATCTGTTGCAATGTTAATAAGAGCTTTTGCAGATTTTCTCTCTTTTATACTGTCTCCCGGTGCGCATAATTAAATTAAAAAAATTAGTACTCATTATAAAAAATTAAACACAAAACACTTGGCTTGTTGGCATGGTGGTAGAGGAACTGGCTGTTATAGCCTTAGGTTCAAATTCCGAAGAACGCATAGATATAAGTATATAGGCATGATGGTACTTAAAATACTGTTCAAATCGGAAGCCCACTAGATAGATTGACGGTTGGGGAAGAGAAGTAATAGCTCTTAGATCCATCCTGTGCAATTTCTCTCTTAAAATTGGTACAGTTGGATAAACTCATACTTTCACATATAAGGTGACCAATGCCCAAGCTGAAGTCAGGTGCAACCCTTCCTTCTTGACCACGATAAAATTCATGGACCTTCTCTGGATGATGTACATATCAATAGGATTAACAACAACGTCAATAGCAGTTCTTTGAGTCTATTCACTTCACACTTTGAAGGAAAAAAGGACCATTATCATACCAAGGCAACGATGTCTCTAATAAGGGCAGAGTCAAAAAAGATGAGAAATTTATTTTGTCATTAAGAAATTCTTCTTTGCGGCAATAGCATACCTTCTGAGGTGGCTTGCAATGTGTTCGTTCTACCGTTTCCCTTCTGAACGTTTTCTATAAGTTAAAGTCAAAATGACGCTTTCAGAATGTACTCTTTTAAACCCTCTCGCAGTAATAAGCAATCCATAAATGATATTTGATTTATTATTTTAAAAGGTTTCTGGAAAATAATACTATATCTTTCATTGTTCATCCAACGTAATAAAAGTGAGCATTCTCATAAAATATGTAATGATATAACAAAAATGCATAATTTCTAATTACTTTAAGAATTTCTTTGAAATGAACATTTAATGCGCATTATTCAACAATTTTAATGAAATAAACTAAAACGATAATTCAAAATTTGGTACTCTTCTGTTATCAGGACCGGATTCAGAAATGTATGTATGTATGCTAGCATATATGGATGGATGGATGTAATCATGTATGTGAGTGCGTGTGTGTACATACTCATATATATGATTCGTACCTACGTATGTTTGTGTGAAGCATACGTACTTAGGTATGTTTGTGTGCATACATGACAATATCCGTCTATCCATACATGCATACATATATACGTTTCTGAACCCGGCCCCGTTAACAAAAAAATACCGAAAATTTCTTATACATTTGAATCATTACCTATTTGTTAATAAATCTGCTTTGGAGTACTGACAGAAAAGGTAATATCCCCACTTTTCACATGGTGTCGTTTCTCTTCTGTATCCAACTAACATACATATAAAATACATTTTTGGATTTTACAGCCCTTTTCTAAGGATTTTAAGGAATAATATTATGCTTATTTCCACTCTTTTCTCATCAAATTATAAACTGATTAATCAACACATAAAAAGTGTATTGGATAGCTGCTCCAGTTACAAACGCTAATTATAAAATATGTTTAGTTTAGATGTAAGTGCAAAATTATTGGGTTGCTGCAAATGAAATGCCGTTGAATGACATTAGAAGTCTACTGCTTAAAAAGAAAGAAAGCACTAAAATTTCTGCATTTTATGTCATGTGATAATGTCATACGTGCAGTACGGTGTATACAGTACGTGCATACGGTAGCAGTACTTGTTTCGTTCTATGAGCATTATATATTGAATAGTACCGACCCATGGTCAAACATGGAAAACAAATCAATAAACGTTGCTTTACGAGCTCAAATTGAAAAATTCTGCGATGCTAAAGTAATAACATCAGTGAAGGATTAGGTGGAGAAACTCTCCATAGGTTTACAAAATTTCTCTCAGGAGATTTATGACTATAAGGAGAACTCCTCTTACTGTCGTCCTTCCTCCATTGATTCCAATGAGTTGAAGGATTTAATTGAATTAGATCCACGACAAACTGCACGAGAGACCGCTCAGACACTAATTGTACTCTTTTCAATTGTTTTAGGGCACTTAGTATTAACAACAAAATAAATAAGAATACTCGACAACTGAGTGCCACACTGATGGAAACAAAGCACGGCGTTTAGAATTGTGCTCTTCTTTCTAAGAAATAAAAAAGAAAGGCTTTTCAAAGAACTGTGACCATGGATGAAAAGTGGATAGATACTTTTTATCATCTGTACGCTTCGTCTCAGCGTTTGGGAGTAAAAGACGCTCTAGGAAGGAATCCACAGGCACTTTTGCAGTCAAAGAACCGTATAATGTAATCCTAACCTTATGTTTACAGTATAATAGTCTTCTGCTGGTGTTATTCAATACTCATTTTGTTCCACGAGAAGAAACTATAAATGCAACTTGATATTGTGCACCCCAAAACAAATGCATGGCAAATTGTGCTTTTAAGAAACTAATACTTGTAAACAGTCATGGAATCTTACTGCATTAAAATAACGTCTGACCACATACAGCAGAGGCAACTATGTAGCAAATCCACAACATTGGATACGAAATTGGGCTTTATCTTACGCATTCCTCTAATATTTCCCACAAGACTATGCATTTTTGGGCACTTCACCATCTTTTTATTCAAGAAATGTCTTGTCAACCAAGCATCAAATTATCGGGATAGGAAAACTTCCTCACTTCTAGAGACACTGAGTTTTACAAATGTAATGTAAATGATCTTGCCACACGTTGGCAAAATGCATTGATGATGCTGGAGATTATTTTGTTTAAACAGCTATTCTTCTAGTTTAATTTTTCATCTTGGCAATCATTTTTAAAATCGGCCATTTCATTTGCAACAAACCAACAACTAATATACGACAATAATATTATTACGGATTTTGTATTTATTTAGAATTGTAGTTAAAATTGTTTTATTTTCCCGTGCAACGCAGACGAATTTGAACAGAAAGCTATGTCGGAAAAGCAAAAATACAAGAGCGCGTGCATTTAATATTTAACAAATAAATATCTCGTAATTGATGTTGCCATCTCGAAAAATCGAGGAAATATAAAAATCGAGAAATAGATTTTACTAGAATGTTCTCGTGAATAATTAAAAAAGCTTATAAAAGCCGAATTAAAATACCTCGGCTCAGTTGTTGCTGTTTTAAGAGAACTGTATTGTTTACTTAATGCTGTTATTGATTGTAGCGACTTCGCTGTAAGACTGGATTAACTTCCTCTGATTTGAATTGAGTTCTGTTTAACGTTTGAGATATTGTACGAATATCTCTGAGGAAATATTTCAGCGTTTTGTTTTATTTCTTGTGAAAAGAATAAATTTTACTAACTTTTTATCGACTTGTGCATTTACTCCATTACAAACCCGTACACACGCAACAATATAATTTCTGTACTTCCAAAAAATAAAAGTGAGCTTCAGTATTGAGTTAGCCAGTGATTGATTAAGTAGTGTACTTTCTTTTAACTAATGCAATTAATACTTGCACATTTTCTCTATTTTCTAATTCATCATTTTCTAATTGTTCTTTAATTGAGGCAAAATATTTTCTTCGTAAATTTCTATATTTAAATATGCTCCTTTAACATTCACTAGGTAGTCTCCATATATATCGTTTATATTTGCACAAGTCGTATCAAGTCTAAAGTTCGATCCACTGCAACAGCCATGGAGTCATTAGCAGTTTTTCTGCTGATGAAAATATTAATGGATTATATAGCTTTCGGCATGCATAATCTGAAGCCAATTATCATTTCCATTCTGTAAGTATATTTTTGAATAATATATTTTCAGATGATTATTCCAAGAAACCTTTCCAAAATACGAATATCTAAAGAAATTTATTTTCATTTCTTCTACTGGAATATTTTCTGGAATGCATACATGTCGAACATTTATAAGTTAGCGAAAGTTGCAACCCTCTTATAAAGCCTGTAAATAAAATATAGATATTGGGGATTTTTTGAAATCTCAGCTTGCGACTTGAGGAAGTTTAAAAAAGAGGATTCTGCTCGGCTTTAAATTTATAGCTTTAAAACTCGAGACTGAGCATTTTACTTAGACAGCAAACGTTCTTAGAGATAAAATTTGCGTAAAAATATGAAAAACATTATTTAAAATCTAAACAATATAAGATTATATTAGATTATTTGAATACGGTTTGAAGCACACGAAGGCTGTCTACTTGAAGGGAGGGATGCCATTGTGAAGGACTTCAAAGTAAGATAAAAGAAAGCACGCTTGAAATTTCAGGAAATTAACTAGAAATCAAAATAAGTAATAAAGAATATATTTAATATAAAGTATACGTATAATATGGTATATTTACGTACAAAAATGTTATGATAACCGGAGAAGTTAAATTTAATATATGCGACATATGTTGAGCTAAGAAGATTGTACGATTAAACATGCACCAAATATGAAGAAACTAAATAATACTATTCATAATTAACATTTATATTACTTAACATGCATATAAAAAAGACTTAGTTCTTAAAACTTTTTAAGATGTAATAGCAGTGGTTACAAAATCAAGACACAAAAGCTGAATTTTTTCAGACGCATATGCACATACACTGTGTGACAGAGAAAATATAACACCATGAAAGACTGATTAGAATATGAAAAAAATTCGGAGACAGATAGAAAATATATATATATAAGTATGTAGTTTCAGTTCCGACACAATATACCTAGTCATTTTTAAAGAGATAATGCAGTATACCTGTAAGGTATATTTTAATTTTATAACAGTTATTTTAATTTAATGCATCTTTCCTAGCTCTTCTAGTTTCAACTTACAATTCCTTACCAGAGTGAGTTTTTAGAATCGCGTTAAGTGCAAATGAAAAGGAGAATAGTATTTTAGACAAGTTCAACTGCCTTCAGTAGACAGAGTGAGGATTCCTGAGTAGCGCGCGTTTGCCCTTGGGCTACGTCTCTCTCAGCTTACTACGCTCGACCGTGTTACTTGCCTTTTGATAGCTCGCTGGCTAATTTAACATTACTGGCCAACTAGTTTAGAAATGTGTTAGCTTCGGCTAAATCTCTTTAGTTAGTCATTAGTTAGTTCTCATTTCTTGCATTTTGAGCTTAAGCCGAAGTGGAGGATTTGTTGTTCGCCCTAAGAAACGGGCCGATTGTTAATCTTATTTTGAGCAAATAAAGGATAATTAACCCTTCTTGAGTCTACGTTTCTGCTCTTAAGAGATTATTCGCTTAGCAGTTTACTAGGTTCCTCGACACTTAATCTGACAGAATAAAAGTAAGGAACTCTACATATTAAATATACAGGATGATCAATAGCAAAGATGGCCACTTCTTGGAATGGTACAAGAGGAAAATCTTCAAGATATAAACGAAATTAGCATACAAATAGTATCCTGATAAAGGGATAAATGATCACATGTTTTCAACCATACTCCGTAGTTCGTCCTTCGATTGAAGCTGTAAATAATCAAGCAAATCATGGCCAGTCAGGTCCTATAAATTATCGTATGGTATGAGATCTGAAGACCTCGGTAGCCAAGTATCTAGGAGTTTTGCCGGGCTTCTGTTGTAGTAACTGTTTACTCCCCGGGGGTTGACTCAGGAGAATTCCTGGGAAGTACTGGCTAGGATCTGTACTTAGACAGTCTCAACCACGGGGGCAAAATATCAGGTACTATTGTACCTTATTCTTCACAGGACTAGAACCCGGGCATTGTACCTAGGTTGGGATCAGGCTCGGCAGGGACCGTACTGGTACTGTCTTGTCCGCTCCCTCGGCTGGGGTGGAGCTGATAAAAACAGACAATGGGGGGGGGCGGTGGACATATGCCTGTCAACCTAAGGTGTACATCGGGCGTCCCCGTCCTCCGTAAAGTGTAGTAACTGTTAGTCTCCCGGTGTTTGACTCAGGAGAATTCCATTAAAATACTGGCTAGTATCTGTACTTAGGTAGTCTCAACCCCGGGGTATATAAGTTGACTTCACAGGACTAGAGCCCGAGTTTATTCTTAGGTTGGTTCAGGCTTGGCAGGGACCGTACTAGTACTGTCGTGTCTGTTCCTCTGTCTGTGGTGGAGCTATATTGTCAGATTTCGTTGGTCGTTCGAGGGAGAACGCCCCTATTGGTGGAGTCGGGTGATGCCGCATGACGTTGCTTCCCGACATAGTTTCTTCGACTTAGTGGGGCTCGCCGGATTCACCAGTTGGATCGCGGCCCCGAGGATTGCCTCTGGGGGCCAGGATGATATTCTATGTAGGCCGATCCCTGAGAACGCCAGGTAATAGAGTCCTGGTTTTCCGGAGTAACTGTAGTGATTATTGTGAACAGCATTTTGAAACCACTCAAATTAGAGTAGTTCATCACTTCACCTATAAACAATCGTGCCTTTATTGTACCTCTGATACGAACCAGAAATGACCAGTTATCCATTACGATGGAACCCTAGATCATTATGCCGTGTTTTCGACTAGCGTTAGGCCTGTCTCCATGTCGCTTCCATACTCTAACTCGGCGTCATTCATTGATGAGACATACAGGAGACTAGTCACTGTGCACTACCCTGTTTCAATCAGTGGTTAATGACACTCAATCCCTACACAATTACAATTATTGGAATCTAATCTTTGCATCAGTGGAAATATTCATTAACGGCGGCGTGATTGCAAGCTGCATTCGACTAATCGTCTAGATTTTATTCTTACTGAACCATTCAAAGCTCCCTGCCCATGCCTTGTGATTCCTCCTTTGTAAGGTCGCCACCACATGCTTTCGGATGCATAGATCTAAGTATGGTGACATCCATCTAGATGCATGAGGACCCGCTAGCATGATTCACATTCCTTTTCTTAACTCCAGCTTCTCCAAATCCTTTGCACGCTGGACGTTAGGTGTATTATAGCTGCGATACTATGAAAGAAACAGCCAGCCGTTCATATGCCTAAAACAAAACCTTTCTTGAAAATGTCTGATTGCATCAATTTCGGTGTCATCTTTCAGGCATTTGTTCAAATATAAGTATTTTCTGAGATGAAAAACGGATTTATCACAACGACAGAGTACCAAATGTCAACATATCTGATATTTCTTTACCTTTTATCTCGCTAACTTAATAACTGACAAACTTGCATTTTAGGTCATTTATCTGCTGTCTTTCAGCTGCGGATTCTTTGCAGTTTGCTTAATTATACAACGAAAATTGCATGGCGTTCCTTTCTTTCCATCAGATTTTGTATTTAAGAACTACTGAATAAAAATTAATTTATTTTACAGGTTTCATCATATAATTTGCAACTAATGCAGATATTATATTAATATTGTTTGCATTTATACGTATTAATATTATATTGGGATACATAACTTTAAGTATTTGCCCTTAAACAGGAGTAAAGTCCTTGAAGAGAGATGGTTAACCGATGCACTCCCTAACATACAAGCTGATGTGAATATTGATCAACATCCAACTGCAAGCTCTTCCCTGATGCGAAAAGATAAGACACGTTTAGAAGAGTCCATTGTGCCTCCTAGAAAACAGCTTGATATTCTAAGCAATGGGGACTTTACTTCTCGGCAAGGATCCTGCAAAACACCTAACCTGGTATATAATGATCCATCACAGATATTAATTAAAAATCCATGTGTTATATGCATGTTCTTTTTATTTCTTCAAATTTTCATTGTTTTATAAATTATAGAGTTCCGCTTGTACCAATGTCTTGTTATTCTTTTTAAGCTTGTTTTTAATTAAATACCTCGAAGAATTTATTGCTTTCAACAAAAGTATTTTATGTACTCCCAAAAGGAAAAGTATTTCCACTTGAAGGTCGCAAACCTCTTGTGCACTTTATCCAGTGAAGAAAAATGCTTAACTATGTTTTAAACAATTAAGCCCTTATTGAATAGGCGCTTAAACCTCCAAAATTAGGTAGTTTATGACGAAATAATATAGCATATTTTCCCATTCTTTTTTTTCGGTAATAGTGCTTCTGATAACTCGACTTAAATTTTTATATTTTATATCTCGAATTTCTGAGATGTAAATTTACGAATTAGGAAGCTCAACGTAGCTGCTTAGTTTAATATTGTTTCAAGCATTAAATTGGAATGAACATGCAAAAATTAGATTGTAATTTTTCTTTGATTTTATAATCTTATATTATAAAACGTTTTAAAAAATTTTTGAACCTTTAGTAGTAAAGTCTTCGAGATGTTAGAACGTATCTTTAATTTTCTTATTTCTTTAATTTACGTGGTTTTAATTTTTCATTCGATTACTTCAAAAAGACACTTCGATTTTTTCATTAGAATCATAAATTGATTGTAAATAATGGCTTAATTCAGTAACATGTTATGAATTTCATTTATTTGTTCAATAGAAGGGATTCGTTAATTTAATTCAGTTGAATCACGATTATAGTTCAGGAAATCACGAGTTTTATTTTGTGCAAATAAAAATAATTTCTTTGTTTTGTTTTTAATATGCTAAGAGTAAAAATAAACATTAAGTCTTACGTCTTTAGTTTTTGAGACTGATGTCAATAATATACTAAACAATCGACACCGAATTTTATTATATTTTAATGAATTTAATTTTTTACGTACTTCGCAAGCGCTCAAAGGGTTTACCTTTATTGATATGCAGGCATCTGTGCACTATTATCAATATATACTTGGAGGTACTGGAAAGCTGGGTAATTCCAAAACAGAATGAAAATAGTGATGATTACCTCTGGATTATCTGGATTCATTAAAGCATTGTTTTGATTTTATGTAAGCGCGAGAGAGTTAATATAAAAAGGATTCATTAATTAAATCGTCATCACAGTGGAAGATTTTGCTTAATTAATTATATTCCCTGAATTTTCTTCTTGAAAACTTAAGAATGAATCTTTTTAGTTTCCAAAGTTCACTCAGATCTTCTCGAAGTATAAATTAGTAAAATTCACGTTGCTGTGAGTTTGAATAACATCTCGAATTTAATTTACGTTTCTAGTTGATAAAAAGAGGATATTTGAGGTAGAACGAAAATTATTGCATTCTTGTACTTAGCAATGTTCGGCAGTATGCCCGTGTCTCAAAAAAATATTATCATAAAAACTAAAAGATGATTTTATCTATAATGGTGTAAGGTATTACTTCCGCCCTCTTCGCATGCCTTCGTGGTGTAGTGGTCAGCACCTTCGACACGTATTCGAGAGATCCATGGTTCGAGTTCCGGCGAGGGCATTGCTCATTTTTCATGTCTCCTGCTTTGAAAATACCTAATGTCTCTAAATGGGCACGCGAACTAAAAAAGTTGGTGAATGATGATTCTCCACCACCAGGATTTGGCGATTGGGTCCCCTAATCCCTAGTCGCCCTTTATAAGGGGGAGTATTTAAGGTATTTCTCCCACCTTCTTCGCATGCCTTGTGGTGTAGTAGTCAGCAATCTCGACGAGTATTCGAGATGTCAGTGGTTCGAGTCCCGGCGAGGGTACTGCTCATTTTTCACATATCCTGCTTCCAAATAACCTAATGACTCTACAAAACAAGAATAACAGATGGCCCTTCTTGGACTTACAGGAAAGTCTCTACTCGGGTTTAACTCAGAATACGAAAATAAGAAACTATAATTGACTAAACCAGACTTAGCCAAAGCGAGACGCAATTATCTAACGTAGTTGGCCCTCAAATTAAACTAGCCGGTGAATATCTGTGTGCCCGTATAATCGGCTGAGCGTAACAGCTTCAAGAATGACTTGGCCGGAAGGCAAACACGCGTTGCTAAGGGCTCCCAGCACTCTCTATCGAAGTTAGCTGAACCTACCTTAAATACTTCTAATCGTTTGCATTCAACGTGATTCTAAAAAATCATTCTGGTAGAGAGTTGTAAGAGGAAATAATTGACAGGAAAGGGTTTCAAAATTAAAATAACTGTTTTAAAATTAAAATAGCTTACAAAATCTTTCAATAAGACATCCCTCCAACTTCGGTCGATAGCACTCGTGTCTTTGCCAATTTAAGCAAACTTTTCTAGAATAACAATATTTCCTTAGCGCACGTTGCCCATTTCTCTTAAATATTTTACTCGTTCCAGAGACCTTCGTAGTTATTAACAAATTACTTTATTCTTCGTTGAAATGAAAAGAAAAATTTACTTTGTTGTACTCACAAAAACCATAACGATTCTTTCTTTCGATTTCAGTATACATCTGCTAAAATCCTTCAACAGCTATAAACAAGGCAAAGAAAAGAAGAAAATGCTTGTTTTTCTATTTGAAAAAAGAATGTTCATTTGCATTGCACGATAATTTCAAATCTGTATATCGTAAAAACAAATTACCTTGAATATACAGCAAGAGCAAGTTCTTAATATTTATACGCAGTCACATTAATTAAACAAAAAATGCTATATTCTCATTCATTTACTTTAAATTTTCCTTTTTATAATAATCTTGTTTCATTCCTTTTAAAGCAACCGAACTACGGAATTGTGATTCTTGGTTTTGCTTCCATTCTGAGCAGAAAATCTATTTACTGCTCTTGAAGTTTCCTGAATTCTAACACGCGGCTCCAACTGTCCTGAAGTTTGGCCATCCTTGTTATATAGAACAGACACTAGGCACTTTCGATGTCGATGCTATGACGAACATTATTTACCAACATGACGAAAATATCATTTGATAATATATAGTGTTGTGTGAGAGGATTCATATATATTCATCGTCTGTACAAACAACTTCAGGCATATTGTCTACATCGGCATATAATAGAGATGGAGTAAGATCGTCAGTTATACGATCAGTTTCGGCGCATCGCAGACAAGAAGGCGAGTGATAAAAGGGGAAAGAATTTTATTAGATTATTGTTTTTTACATTATTCACGCAGAATCGACACTGTTATAGGACGAAAACCGATTTTTGAACCGTCGTGTCGATCATATGTTAGCAGAAAAGTTATCTTTAGGCAAAGTTGATCTTGTGCCATGTTCCATGTTTCTCGTATAATTTTTTTATGTTTCGTGATTTAGACGACTTCACTTTCTAATATCGCACTTTAAAGCAATCCAACCCTCAAAGTGCGCGTTACTGAATACTTTTGTATTAAATTATTCCGAGCTAGGTTTTCCAAAAGATAGCAAATTTTGCCGACTTTATTTTCAATTAAAACGTTTTTGATTTAAAATGCTAGTACTTAGCAACTACATGTATTCTCAGCACATAATCAAGAACATAAAAAAGTACTTGTAATTAATTTAAGAGAAACTCTCTTCAATTAAGCTATATTAAATTAAACGAAGAACTTTATTTCCATTTTTTATTTATTTTAAAATGACAGATATTGTTGCATATTTGAGGTTTTCCAAATAAAACTACAACCCATTTTATAAAAATGTTTTTTTCCTTTTAATTACAGCGCATATCAAAGTAATAATACATCATCTAGCTGAACTTAAAATTGAAATGTCTTATGTATGTTCTAGTTGCTTTTTCTCCAATCTGATAATGCCATTCTTTAAAGGAAATTGATTATGCTCTTGAATTATCCTAGATATCGTAATTTTATAACAATTTCTAAATATATTTTTTTTAATTTTAAAAGTAACAGTTGGTAAAAATCATGTTCTGAATTACTTCTCAGCGAATTATTCATTGCGATAATTATTAAACTTAGTCTAAATAAACTTTTTTATACTTCCAGCGGATCGAGGAACAAATGGCTGCTTCTCCTGATGGAAACTGTTTAGAAGTCAATCAGTCAGATACGGAACCAAGCTCATGGGAAATATTAGAAAATCGAACGCGTCGTGGAACAGTATACAATACTATTCAGTGGAATAAGAACTTAGGAGTAGCAACTAAAACTCAGAGTGTATCTTCAAGCAAATGTTTAACTAGTCGAAAGAAATCCATACCGCTAATATCAGGATCTTCGTCTTCTTAACTTCAACCAAAATTTTCATGGATTTTGTATCGCCCTTCATTAGTAAGAGCTCGTTAAATTCGTCGTAATTTCCAATTTATTGGGATGTTTAAGGTGACCAATAAAGTCAAATCATTAATTGCAGGGTTTCTATTTCATGTGTAACTCGCTTTAAGTTTTGTATTTGATCGAATATAAATTGTATAATGTTTTACATCTTTTTTTGTAGTTATATGTACGTTTCAAAACCTTATTTTACTTATTGTTTCAATAAATATTCATTTGATAGCATTTTAGAATTTTTATTAAGAATTATTTATCCGTTTCCCTTCTTAAATTAATTACGCTTGATGGTTAAATTGCCAAATTACGTATATTAAATCAA
>KK117635.1:155926-176428 GCA_000611955.2 Stegodyphus mimosarum
GTTCCCGAGATCAGTTACCAGTTAATAGCTTCTAAAAATAATTGCATACGATCCAGTTTACCTTAAAAAGTCCTCCACGAAGGCAGCTGTCACCTTCAGCAGATAATCCCAGCATGCTTTACCATAATCAGCTGAACCAAACCAAGCCATTATTTAAGTTTATACGAAGTCAGCAGATTACCACCTTGTAGCAGATGGCCGATAATTTCACTGCTGGAGTTCACACGTCAATCACCAAGTAAATCATTCGACATGTTTTGCTTCCGACCGCTTTAACGACCGAATAATTACATAGCTAGTTGCTTCTACTCACAGTGAGTCGATCGAGTTAGTCCATTTGTTTGGGCAGCACTTTATTACCCACTCCGAGAGCTGTGATATCAGTTGTTTCATACTAAGGAGCCTATAGGAGTTTGCTGTCAATTATATAAAGCTATTGAACTAATCTGTTGGACTACGTGGAGAGAAATCATAGACTCCACCGCGTAATGCCATGACTACACAGTCCAGTATTTAAACTCATGTTCGAAGTGTCTTCAGTTAGCATGCCTTGAGATCACTGGCACATACGGTTAACTCCCTTAATAGTATGAGGTACGTAGATAACAGCTCATCTTACCATTGATATCATCTGTATGTCCTGATAATAATATATGCATATAGTAAGACCGCCTTTATCATCCTTTATTTAATGGGTCTTGTCATGGATTCATTGCTCACTCAGAATGAGCTGGAGGAATATTCTTCAGACATTAGAAACTTGAACTGGACTCCAATGTTTCCAATCTTATATTCAGTCGAGTATCTGTTGGGCTAAAAGGAGAGAAATCTTAGAGAAACAAGCTCGTTAACTTCTAATTCAGCAGAGTTGTAGTCCCTGTTAACAAAATAAGCTAATAATGTCAGTAGAACACTCTCACACTACATGAACTACATTTCAAGCTGAATAGCAACAATAATCAAGGTCAAATATAGGCCTAAATAATATTAAAGATATATTCCGATTCTTCCGATATTTTTATGTATATCCTAGATAAACTGTCTTATACGTTTGTTTTCCAGTGATCTAGGATAATTAGCATTCTTATAAGTATGTTTCAAATGCTGCAACTCATCAGTAAGCGCTGACCTTGCTGGCATTTCATCCGGGTTCTGTTTCCTAAGAATGAGCTAACAAGATTTCGTGGTTTTCCTTACACACAGCTGAATACTAGCAAATTTTCATTAGAAAGACCTATGTCAAAATATCCTTTTTAAGCCAGGACAGATAGCTTTCGCTTACTTTGTTGAATTCAGTTAATCAACCAAAATGATAGAGCTTTTAGAAAGATAATATAAGACTTCGAAATTTCCATTACAGTTCAATGCCAAGCGCTGAGCTATGTCTCATTAGTCCCTCTAAAATAGGTTGCAGAAGGTCACTTATGAGAATGTATGACAGTATGAGTATTTCTTTAAAATAATAGTAAAAAAAGATAGCTAGAGAAAATCATGACTAATTTTTACACCACAAAATGGAAACCAATTTCACACAAATGTTGACTAAGATATTTGTTCATTCTTTTTTTAATCACTTGTATATTTCTAAGAAATTATGTTAAAATATTTCCTATTTTTGATGCACTGAAATTAATTTCTATTTATTTTAATATTAATTAATGTTTTTTAATTATTTACTCATGAATGCCAGTTTTTAGTTTTGAAATTCTCTAAAAATTCTGTTTTATAGTTGTTTTAATGTTTAATACTATGGTTAAAAAAAAAATTAATTACTTTTTATGTTTAATATATAATTTAAAATTTAATTGTTTAATGTTTTTATGTTTAATATTATGGTTTAAAGTTTAATTTCTAGTAATACAATGAATTAGAGGGAGATATTGTTTAAAATCAGAAATTGGAATTTTGCTAATAGATGGAATATTCATGTTTTAAATTTTGATGAGTAAAGTAGCGTTTACTTCACTCTTACCTTGCTCACGTGAATTAGAGCCATCACACTTCTTATGGACTATTCTAGAACTTTGAATATGGTAATGACTGACAAATAAAATGCGAATATTTATTCCTATATATCGTAGACTTCACAAAATTCAAAACTATTCATTGCTTCTTGCAGGAAATAACTTGTCATATGTAAGTAATTTTATACAATTTCTCATATGTAAGTACTTAGTGACTATGAAATAAAAATTTTATTAATCATTTAGCATTTTTTTAATCTGGGGCGGCAATCCTAGAAAAGTATGCGAGTAGCCAATGGTATAGAAAATGCCCTGATCAAGCCAAATAACAAGCCAAAATTAAATATTATAAGACCTTTAGATCTTAAGAGGTTAATTCTTGGCAACTTGAACTACTCTTCACAAGCTATTAAGTCACTCATCAAATTCGCAACAGAAAGTTCAGCAACACAGGCTGCACACAAAACGACAGGAGTTCAATTGGGTAGTTAGAGACAGCTAACTTAATGTTGATAATTTCAGCTATGTATTCCGTTTAAAGTCTCTTTAATTTGCATAATGGTGAACCCCGATAATAAAATGAGTAAGCTAAAATATTTTTTCACAAAAGTAACTGATTATTTAAATGAGATCCTGCACATACATTAATTTTTAACAAAATACAGAGTGTCTGAAAAGGTCACTATCTATTTTAAAGAGAATCGTAAGTTATGTGAATATAAAAGTAACATGAATTTATGCTATGAACGTCTTTACATTTATTAACATTAAAAAACACTCACTTTCAATTCAACTTAACAAACAGCAGTGTTAGTACACTTCTGTAAACATGTGAGTACATGATCCACAGTGTTTCTTAAGAAATCGTAGTATAATACAAAAGAACACAGATTCTATCTTCAGATTCACGTAGAGTTGTGGGATGAGTCTTGAACACTACTTCTTTGGCCCAGCAGCACAAGTCACAAGGTGTCACAAGTCAGAAAGTTCTTAGATTTCCATTAATGTTTGAACTTCACGATGGAATTTCATACCTTATACCTTGCTGTGATTTTTGTTCTCTCTTCCTTATTACGAACTGGAGGCATCTTAACACTTAAATGGTAAAAAATAGACTTCAGCTTCGTCTTAAGTCATGCCTCAGAAATACCATATAACATTATATACAGGGTGGTCATAAAGAAACTTTACCAACATCTGTATTTCTAGCGTCCGTTTCGGTAAACCGATCGCGATGAGATTTCAAATATAGTTATTCGGAGGTATGCGCTCTAGATTCTGTGAACGATTACACAGGGGCGTTTACAGTTACGGTTATAATTACAGAAACTCGAAAATGTCGAATAGCAACGCCAACTTTTTCCGGTCGTTTAGCGCATGCGAAAACCCTAAATAGCGTTGGAACGGTACCAATAAGCCAAAAACTGGCGTGTTAGGCATACACAAAAAAGACTTCTGAAAACCGGCTAACGAAACACGATCTGGGTGCACGCAGAAAATTTGCATATGACAGAAGCAAGACACCGATCACTGATGACAACACATATCGGACAAAAGAATATCTTTATTTAGATCAAACATTTTCCACATGGGTGCCATCACAGGCAAGTATGCATTACATCGGGAGACGGTGAACAATACCACTGAACGCAACATGGCATGAGAGATGTTTACAATCTCACGTGGTATCGAATCCTTTAAATCCGACAAAGTTTGCGGATTGCACAGTAAACTCTGGATTTGAGGTATCCCCAAAACCATAAACCAACAGATGTCTCTAAAACCAGAAATCCATAGGTGGCAGATCGGGGGATCACGGAGGCCACGAAAGGATAATGGTGTGAGATGATACGATCACCAAAATGGTGTTCCAGAACCCTTTAACAAACCTCGCTATATGTGGAGGTGCACTGCATCCAAACGATGTCATTGAGTGCATTCTGCCTACGCAGTTCCGATAGTAGCGTTCATCCCATTTTGATAATACAATTTTATCAATTCAGCACGAACTTTCCCAGGAAGAGTAATTTCGTCGCCATGTGCGACTTCCTAAATGACGACTTCGCGTACCCGCCTGGCATTTTATCGGTTTCTTACGCTGAATATCTGGCAATCGGCGTTCTGTGATTGGTAGCTTGCCTCTGTTTTATGCAAATTTTCTGCGTGCTCCCAGATCGTGCTTCGTTGGCCGGTTTTCAGAACTCTTTTTTTGTGTGTATGCATAACACGTCCGTTTTCGGACATATCGGTCCGTTCCAACGCTATTTAGGGTTTTCCCATGCGCTGAACATTTTGCGACCGAAAAAAATTGGCTTTGCCGATCGATATTTTCCAGTTTCTGTTACTATAACCGTAACCGCCCCTGTGTTGCCTATTTATGTCGATTTATGAAGGCCATAATGTGCATTTTTATGAAAAGCAAATATAAGAGATTGAACTCAAGAAATAATGCTACAGTATAAAATGCAATCGAGGTGATCAAGTAAAAATGAATAAAATCCAAATTGCAGTCGTGATATTATTTACTTCCTTGCTGTACGTTTTATTTTCCACTCGAAAATTGCTAAACATTTAATCAAGTAAAAATTTCCTTTTATAGGCACTCTCTAAAAAGAATTTGTGATGTTCTTATGTTAGACAAACCACTCATTATGATTTTGATCTTTACTTCTTCTTTCCATAGTCCTCACCAGAATGCAATTTAGTTTTTAATGTATTTAACACCTAATTAAGTTTTTTGGTTCTTAAGAGAGAGAGCTTTGGCGTTCGCGCTGCGGAGTTAGTTTTCTTCCAACTTTAGCTATGAGCAGAGACTTCGGCTTTGCATGCTTTAGCATTGGTTACTTTAAACTTGCGCGTCATTAAATTGTTTGAGCCAGCTTTAACTATGTAATCTTAGAAAACTGATCAACGTTTAAATTGATATGACTTTCCTTTCGTAATTTGCATTGACAAAGCAGTAGTTATATATAGCATTAGCCGTGATGTTTTGTTAAAAGTTCAGTTTAATAAGATTATTTAAAAACATTCTAAGTTTTGACGGACTAAAGTTCCAGTATTAACCTAAGTATAACATTATGGATTCAGAGTTTAAACTGGCTTTTTAAAATCTATATATTTAGGGTAAACTGAGTAAAAGTTCTCATATTTCTTTCAAAGTTTTTGCATATTTATCGAAGAAGAAACTTTCTCAGGTTTTATTCTTCAATAAAATACTAAACATATGTCTTCAAATGCAACAATAATTTTTGGAAATGGGAAGAATTAGTATCACAACAGCATTAGAGTGCAACCATGGGAAATGAAAATAGATACTTCGTCAGTGAGGTAAAGTTTTACTATGAAAATACCATTAAATAAATTATTGCACATAAACAGCATTAATTTTGCCAATATAATAATAATTTGTATTAATGAGTGCATTCTATATTAGTACATAAAAACTCACAGAAATATCTATTTCCGAATTAATGACAATGTCTGTGAGGATGGTCTACTAGTGATCAAGTAGATAAAACTGATGAACTTCAATAATTCGATCCGTGTTCATATCCCAGCGAGCGAGCTGACTGCAGTGTGTTTTATTGTTTCTCCTCAAGGCTTAGTTTACTAATCTAGATCGTCCTCATGTGTAACGAGAATATGTGCCAGTTTCCTTTGCAAAGTCTTTCATTAAGATCACATAACCTTTGTATGCTTTGCCTTAACAATTAATTGTGTCTAATGAAAATAAATTTGTGACAATGAAATATAAAACCAGACTATCTCAAAAATTAAAGCTTTTCACCAAAAAATAATGCTGCAGTGTTATATAACTATGCTTAAGGAAGAATTTAGAAATCTAGCGTAGGTTAGTTCATGCTAAACATTAATCCTTCGTTTTTTTTAGTGTGCGAATTTGTGGTGATAAGAAAAGACGGCTTTACAGACAAAGCAAAATTTACACAAATAAAAATTTCGTTTTAGAACAATGATAGTTTAAAGTTCAAAATTTCTTCGATGAAAATGTCAAACTTACATTTAAAAGGTGCATCAGATTAATGCAAACATTCAGTATGAAGATCCAGAATGTATAACACTTGATACTTCACAAAGAAAATATTGTTTTTAAGAAAACTGAGGCCGTACTTCACAAAAAATAAGACCTAATAAAAATAAGCCCTAGCATAATTTTTCAGAGTACTCCTAAGATAAGCCTTAGTTAAAATCATCTGCCAGACTGGAGCGTTATTTCCGAATGGTCAATTGCAGACGCAACTCACTTACATATTTGAAGTACACCGACGGGATTGCGACAATTAGAATCTTCAGTATTCAATACGTCGCATTAACAATTGGACGTTTAGCACTTAATTTAATAATAACTTTAAAGGATAATAAATTTTGATGCTCAGATAAAATGAGCGCAAAAGAAAAATCTAAGAAAAGAATTGTGGAAGACTTCATGGACAAAAGTCTTACAGCTCTCTGCAAAGAGAAGTTTGGTATACGGTTCGAAAATGGCGATCAGAGTAAAATAACCTTAGCCTACAGGTCTACGAGGGAAATGCTAAGAATCGTAAGCGTGGATTAGGTCGACAACCGTTATTTCCTAAATTGGAACACATCATTACTGAATAGATTGCTGACAGAAGAGTAAAGTGTTTAGGTGTTTGCAGGGCTGATATTCAAACAACTGGTCCTTGCAATGGCACCATAGCTAGACATATCATCAGGGAATTCAAAGCATCGCAACACTGGGTGGATTGCTTCCTTCAGTGATATGAATTGCCTCTAAGATGAACACCAGTGTTCAAACTGAAAAATTTTGAAGTGATTAAAAGTGCATTTGCATTCAAGTGTTCCGTTGATGGAATCAACTTCTCTAAGAACCAACTCTCGAACATGACTGAGATGGATAAAACTGCAGTGTTTATGGGACACAGGTCAAAAGCTTGGTGACCACAAGCAGCAATAAAAAAATACATCGATTTATTTCTACCACTTGTTTTGTGACGTAGCTAAAGAGGTACGCTTGTATGGGCTTCTGCCAGTACTCACCGCGTTAAAATCCTGAAGAACTTTCTTGCAAAAAGACAAATTGATCAAATAATAATGATTCTCGCAGGAATGACTGAATATCTCCAAACTCTTTATCGCAATAAAGAAGCCCCTTAAAGACCATTTGCGCATGGAAATCAATGACATTTAAAACAGAATGGAACGAGGAAACTTTGTGAAGCCCAAGCTTTAAGAAGTCTTTATTTGGGCGAAGAATGCATCGGATGAAATAACGGACAGCTGCGTTGCCTGTGCCCTATGAGCAGTCTACACGGACAAAAATATCTCATTTGAAGAGAGTTCTATAGCCTCTCATTTTGAGTTTTGATCTTTTGGGAATTGTCTTACAGGGAATGAAGTCGAAAAAAATTCAGGTCGGAATTCGTGATTTGGAGCTTTATGAAGATGTTTCAGAAGAAGGCGGCATGTCTGTATTAGAATAAATGATTTTCCTCATTTTTGAATGATTTTTGAACGTGAATAAATGTATTTCTCGAACCCGAATAGATGTAATTTGTGAACCTGAAGAAATGTGTTTCTTGAACATCAACAAATATTCATGATTGGGCATGAAAAATAAGATATCACCTGAAAATAAGTCCTAGCTTGACTCTTACAGCAAAAATTGATGAAAGATGGGGTTTTATTTCCGGGGAAACGCGGTATGTACAAGGTAACGATAAAACGGAATCCTTATTATTAGCCCAAAGGGGCTATTTGCCCAGAAGGGCTATTAATTTCGCTTTGGCATTTTGCGTTGGTTTACTATAAACGACGTTTCATTTTTCAAATTGTTGCCACCATATTAGAGCCCTGCATTATATTTACAGAAGATAAATAATGCAGAATCCGCATGAATGTATGTACGTTTCTCGCACTGTGAAAAAACAACGGTACCTAGAGACATCGAATTTTGAATAACGTAGTCCTCCACTCGGATATGGGTATCTGGAAGCCCAAATTTGGAATTTGGTTTATTACCTGTTTCATATTTTGTAAAACTTTAGCGAATTTTTGATTAATAAACTCAACGATTTCAAAACGAACAATGGCAACATTGTACGAAAAGAAAACATCTTTATCTCCAGTGCGCCAGACTGTATATTGGAAATTCCAAAGATATGCTCTTTCTTAATTATTTTGTGCTATTGCTGTTGAACTGAACTTTATGTGGGTTAAGTGCGAAGAACCTGATATTTAATAAATAAAGGTAACACACAAAACGTTGAAAAGATGCCTTTTTGGCCATAATATAATATCAGAAAGCTTTCAGATTTTATTTTTTTAATTTGTTTTTATTTGTTTATGTATTATTTTAATTTATTTTTAGTCCAAAAGGCGTTATTAATCTTGAAATGAGATTGTGCTTCTTTTCACAAAAGCGACGTATTACTTTTCAAACTGCTGCTACCAAATATCATCACCTATATTATTTTTAAAGAAATTAAATATTTAAGAATCTGAATGTATGTACATATGTTCCTTGCTTTCTGAAAAAACGATATTCGGTTGTTTTTTAGACGGTACAGCAAATTTTGAAGAACATAGTCCTCCACTTGAACATGTGCACCTAGACGCGAGAATTTTGAATTTCGAGTTTGTTTTATTTATTTAAAAGTTTTTAAAACATAAATGAATTTTTGATTAAAAAACTCAACAGTTTGAAAGCGAGAAGTAGCAACACTGTTCGAAATAAAAAAACTTTTCTGCAGCGAGAAAGATTGTTACCACTCGCAAAAATGTAACTGTTACAACTTTAGTTAACAAACTCGGCTCTATGAAAAAGCTGCATTGCTGCGGCCGCAAATACAACACTTTTATCGTCCCCACGCCAGCTTATTGCCATTCAGTAAAGCCTAAGATATTTTGAAATTTAATCTAGAAGGTTATCGAGTAATAAACTGAAGGATTTCAAAGCACTAAACACAGTCTTAAGCATATTTTTTTCTACTTTTTAATGTGATTGATTTAAATACACACGTGTTAAAATCATGAAATGCCTAATTAGAAATGTTCAATATTTTTATGAAACTGAGCTTGTTGGACTTATTTAAATAATTGCTTTGCATATACTTTTTTTATATTAACTGTTTTAGCCGACTGGCCGCGCGAGTATCTAGTTTTTAAAGAAAAATATAGATAATGTAAAAATATATATAGCAAACTCTAACGCTCTGACAAAGAATTCTAAAGATATGCTGTTTTTTAATATTTTGTGATTTTTCTCTTTAACTAAATTTTATGTGGCATAAGTGCGAAGAAAGTGATATTTATTAAATAAATTGAACGCATAAAAATTTATAATAAAGAGATAGAAAAGAATTTTGTGAGCTATCTTATTAAGAAAAATAAATATTGATATGATAAACTGAGAAATGACTGAAAAAATTATAAAAATGTATGCCGAAACTGACCACTGCATCGGGAGTTTTATTTCATCTTTTAAAAATTGTTTAATTTTGTTTTTGAACTGTATGTGACGTAAGTGTGAAAAAAGTAATGCTGACAATAAAGCTAAAAAGATAAAAAATAAAGGGGGTAGGAGTGAGTTCAAGAGCTGACCTCGTAGACTGCAAACTCAGAGAGAGTCAAGAACCTTAAAAAACCGTTTTGTGCGACCATTAAAATCTGAAACTTCCGTAATAAATTTATATAATTTTTATTTATTTTTTTTTTTATTTTTTTTTATTTATTTTTTGCACTTTTATGTTTTCTAAAAAAATTTATGCGTTATTTTCATCATTCCTGATAACTTTTCATAGGGATCCGACACTTCTAATTTTAGAAATTAATCTCTGAGTAATAATCTTGATCAACATGTAGCACATATGCCACATAGTTAAAATAGTCTGGGCTATATTAGGTACAGTGTTTTTTTATTACCTCATATGCCCAGTTTCCTTCTTTTATCGAAAAAAAGAATTGTGCAGAATTTTAGAGTGGTGAATCCCCCTTAAATCTGTAATCTGTATCCCCTTAAATCTGTTTATACAGTAAAACCTCTATTTAACGAAATCATAGAATCTCGCGAAAACTTCACTTAATGAGGGAATTCGCAAAATGGAGATAAAACACGATTTAAGATAAGAAATTTAAAATGTAAAATAGTAGTAAAATGAAATATAAATAGAACGTAAAATAGTAGTAAAATGAAATATAAAATGAAAATTACATACATCAATCTAGTCCATTAGCGTTACATACGAAAATTACATAAATTAATTTCGAAAAATAATCAGTTACTTGAATTGTTTTGACTGTTGGGAATAAATTTTCATTTCATAATAAGTTTCGCATCTTTGTAAAGTACAGAAACGTACCAATATTTTATTCAAATATTATTTAGAATGTTCTGACATGCCTTTAAAATTACATTTAATTGAATTTAATACTTTGAAAGGTTCATTTGTATACTTAAAATTTAATACCAATCACCGCACAACAGAATGTTCATGTAAAAATACGAATGCTAGCTTTACAAAAACACTGCGTATCAGGTACCGTAAAAGACATCAAAAGTAACAGATGTTTCCTCAAACAATAAGAGCGAAGTGATTTCATTCCACGCACCTGCGTTCTCTGTTTTCACACGTTATGTATACAATATTTTAGGCTGTTATTCAGCCTAAGCGCATAATTTCAACTTAACGCATCACAGTATTATTAAATTCTCCATTGTTATTCCAGTCATTGCCTGCGTATGCTTCGCAGGAGTACTAACGAAGATCCATTATTAAACATTTCTTGCCGCTTTCTCACTGCAGAATTTTTACAACATCAAACGGCCTCTCAGCAGCTTATATTCTAGAGTAGCAGAATGTCAAAGATGATAAAGAGAACATCTTTTCAAAGCAGAAGAGAAACAGGCATGAAATAAATCATAAAAGTAAAACAACAACCTGTCCGTAGATTTTTAGCACAGAAATTCTATCGATTTCGTAGGCGAAAAAAACCTAATCGTGTTTCCCTTTCACCCTTCTTTCAGTAACAAAATTGCAAGAATTCTCCAGAAGTTCAATTTTCAAGTCATCTTCTCGCCTATCAATAAAATCCATGTTTCCGTTCTTAAAGATACTATTTCTGACTTCGTTTCTTGGTGAATTTATAGCATATCTTGTCAATGTGGTTCTAGAGATACCGACCAAACCAAAAGAGCATTAAGGGTTCGCATTAAGGAACATGAACCTTTTGCCCGAAAAGGGGAAATTTACAAGTCTTCGACTGCTAATCGTAGTTAGAAATTTAACCGCAATTTCAACTTTGAGGCTGCAAAAATTATCCAGAAAACTCCTTCCACCAGAGAATTAGATTTTCTTGAGGCTTTTCAAGTTCACAAAAATTTACCGTATTTTATCCAATCCTGCCGAACGCTTTTAAATCTCTATTATGCCAATTTTTCAATTTTCGTTATTATTTCTACTAACAGATGGCGCTGTTCTCTTGTCTCTCTCGACTTCCTTAGGGTATAAATATGTTCGTAACTTGTTTTTTCAGTTTCAGATTTCTTTGCTCCTGATGAAGAGGGACTTTGTTCGCCTTCGAAATCGATAGAGTTTCTATGCTAAGAATCTACGCCTAACACAGATTGTTGCTTCCCTTTTATGAAGAACCTCTTTTATTAGGCGTAATATGCATCAGAGAAACTCCTTCTAATCAACTCTCAAAATTTATGTCTTCGATTATAAACTTCGAAGTCATAAACGTATATACGTTACAAACTCGCAAAGAGACATGAAACCAAATTTTTTAAAAACTATCTGTGCTATATTGTTGAAATGATTAACGGAAACGTGTTAATTGATTTCTAGTTTTGAAATGAAAACAGAAAGTAATCAAAGGAGACTAATAAATACTATCCTATCATCTAAGCTCATTATAAAATCAATGCTGGGGCTTACAAAAGTAATCAATCTTAAATACTGTAATATGCGGCTCTGGAACCTCAAGCTCTTTGCCAGTTTGTTCCACAAAAGTGATTCTTTGATTCGTTATGGATATAATAAACAGCTACTTTTCTACAACTTTCCTAAAGTTTTTATTCTCATGTCAGTGGCTAAACCCAGTCACAAAATGGGTAAATCAATTGTAGCCTGTGTAATATCGTCTCCATCATTAAAGAGGAAAAGCTTCCCTTCCCAGCTTCTCTTTCTGGTAATTGAGGTAATTTGGGGGCATGGAACCATTAAGAAAAATAACCGCACTCCGGGAACTCATACAAAGAAAGAACACCGGCCGTTCACAATGATTTTCCAATCCGCTGTATTTTTAATTGTCGATTTGGCAATGGCAGCCATCAGTCATTAGCTAGCGCCACCTCTTGTCAAAAAGCCGCGAAAAGCTGATAAGACCGGAAGTGACGCGGCGGAAGCTGTTCAATCAAACTCCCTTGCAAAATAGCTGTTTGGTTTTTACAGAGCAAATAACAGCGAAGCTTTATCGCTGAGAGATAGGGAGAAACGGTCCGAACGCCATTGCTATCTTAATGTGCTCTGCGGCTATCCGCACAAAAAATCCCAACTTCAGACTTTTAACAGTCGATGAATTACTCTCAGCTATCTACAAAATGGCCTTAACTGCTGAGCTATTGGAGGCTGCCTACCTGAAAGAACATTAAGTGAGCACCTGTATGTAAAAGCTCGATAATAAATTGTTAGCTCTGAACGTAGAATCTGGAGACCTGTGTTGAAATTGGAGCGATTTAGATAAAGCATTTGAAGGCAGTACAGAACTCAGTTTCACCAGAACTGAAACGTTCTAACAACGATAAAATTTAAGCAAATGTCCCTAGCGAGAGAAATTAAATACTGTAACATTATTTTCGATCACCTAAACTCTTTTTTATAAATTTTACTTTGTCAATTTCAAAAATGTTGCAAAGAGAAATAAAGCAAATGTTCAAAAAACGGCGCTTTAACTTAAAGTTATAAAAATCAAATATCTTCTTTTAAGATATTTCATTCGAAAAGAACAGAAAAAAGGGGTTTTTATAACATAATTATACTCTATTATGATATTATTTAATTGTGTTATATGTGCTATGTTCCAAAATATCTGAGAATGAACCAGTGCAATTAAGAGCCAAAAAATAAGAAGTGTATCTTTTGAGTAACAAAACATCAGAAGGTCTAGTTTCTATTTATTAGAAGTTTTCTATTCATCATTTGGAAATATTTAAATAACGAAGAAAACTTGTTGCTATTCTTCAAGAGAACGCTTCTTGATGAAATTTTGAATATTTGATCAAGCCGTTACTTACTTTACTACAAGCAAATAAAACATTACAGTATTTTATATATCGAAAATAGTTCTTAAATTATCACGAATTTTATCAGACTTGCAACTAAACACTTACACAACAAGTAATTACATGAATTTAAACTGAAGTTTTGTGTTAATGATCTGAGCTTCCACTAAAATTCCAATCCATACCTTGCCTCCACATTCTGATATTCTCAACAATTAAGCTCCTAGAAATCGGTAACCAGTTTCAGATAATTTCCAATTTTCCTAAGATTTCTAACTTTGATTTGATTGTGAAAGGGCCAAACGAGTCTCCCCGATTAACAACCGAAGACAACAAAGTGACAAGGCATGTTCTGAGCAAGTACAGCAAATTGCACTAACTGCCCTGATATTAAACTAAATCTATACGATATTTTTATATCTCTTCTGCAACGTTTGCAGCAGTTTATAACATTGATGAATATCTAAAAGAAATATTTTACCTTGGGAAAGTTATCTAAATCAGTTAAGTTCCCTTAATAACAGCTCACAGATTAGAACGATTCCTCAATGAAAACAACATAAATCAGTCGACAGAAATTTCTGGTACATATTTGAAAATAATAAAGCACTGCTTGTCTGTTCTCATATTTTAGCTCAATTTTAAATTAGCTAATATTTAATTACCGGAATCCGCAAAACGAAACACAAGACCATTGGATTTTAACGAATTTATCAGACTTCTTTTTTTTAGTATAAACACACTTGTTTATACACTGTTAGCCAACAGTGTTGTATGCATTATTTCATAGCATGGTACTAAGACAGCTGATGATAGCAAAGAGAGGAAACAAATTATGCAATCAAGTCCAGTATATTTTCAGCAGTAATGATACGTATAAAAAATATGATGAATAAAAATTACAAAGCTAACCAAAAGGACTGCATCATTTTGTATTTATATCTACTGTGAAAACGTTTTTAAAAAATCTACATTTTTTAATACTACATGCAAATATACTTATACAATAACTCAATAAAACTTTATACGTATGCAATAACGCAGATTACGCTACCTATATGATAGTAGTGATGGACATCCCAGTGTATATCACTCTTTCATACGCTCCTCAAAAGTGAAACTGCAACACCAAGAAAGAATACTCGTAGCGTCATGTAAATTGCAGGCTCGAGAGTTGCGAGATGGATATGCATATGATTAAAAAAAATATACACATAAAATCATTATTAACCTATTTATTCAGTACATAATGTGCCCACCTCGGGCAGCGATACAGGCCGCAATCTGGCGAGGCATGCTATCAATGAGTTCATTGATGGTAGCGTGGGGAAGCCTTTGCCAAGCCTCATCCGCTGTTGTACGCACATCATCCAGGGTTTACGGCCGTGGTCCTCGGTTAATGTCACGTTCAATGACATCACACAGATGTTCGAGGGATTTAGATATAGAGAGACCCTCTGCCAGGCTAGGATGTCAAATCAGGTCAGGCTGTTAAGAGTACGCCGTGCGACATTCGGCTTGGCATTATCTTGCTGGAATACTATGTTGAGTGCGCCCTGCAACCAGGGCAGAACAACAGCTGCCTCCACAACTTGTGTGACGTGGCGGTCTGCTGTCAAACTGCCGTCAATGTGTACCAGGGGCGTCTTCAGATCTAGCATTATGCCACCCCAAACCATAATGCTCGGTGCAGGACCGGTGTGACGCTCGGCGAAATGGACTCTTTCGTAGCGTTCTCTGGCTCCCTACCATATCCGTCGACAGCCGTCGTTCTTCCACACACAGAAATGAGATTCATCCGTGAATAAATCCCGATGCTATTCGATGGTCAGGCCCTGTGACACTGTTACCACACCAGACGTCTAGTCTTGTGAGCAGTCATTGCATGAAGTACATAAGTGTACTTCACGCAATATGTTGCGTACAGTTTGGGTGGACACAGATACACCTGCTCCTGGAGGCAGCCGGCTTCGGATGTCACGTGACGTGGAGAAAGGGTCTCCAATAGTTGACCGCTGAATACGCCCGTCTGTGCGTTGTGACTTGCACCTGTGCACACCGCTTCCTCTTCGAAGTGCATGTACACCTTCCTGAATCCATCGTGTGACGCAACGTTGTATGGTATTCACGTTGTGCTCAACACGAGTGGCTATTGTGAGCAGCGACAAAGTAGGCTCATGGAGTTCGATAATACGGTCACGGTCCCCGGTCGTTAATTGCTAGTCTTGAGCTCGCCGACGTCTCAGAGGCATTTTCTATGCTTCTTCTAAAGTTTCCAATGCCCCGTAAAACCTCAGATGCTGTTTATGAGAAGGGAAAGTGACTAACCTTTATAGCCCGCATATGCGTACCACATGATCCGATGCGTGCGCAACTTTTTTCATTAGCATAAACACCTCACAGTTCTCACTCCTGCAATTTCCATGAAGCTATGCGCATTCTCTCTTAGTGTTGGAATTTCACTTTTGAGAGTGTATTATGCAAGTCAGCACTTGGACGATATCATTTTTAAAACAAAGTTAATTATGACTCAAAAACAAGGAACTATAAGCAGCTAATTTTGACAAAATTGTGTAACACACTGGTACACTGCGGGGGGGAAGAGGACAGTTCTATACCTCCTGTTCTACTGGACCGATTGACGAAATTTAAATTGTGTCGAAATTTTTCGTGTCTCGAAAGCACGACTTAGGATATATATATTATATTTATGTATAGCTTTGTTCTAATATAGCTGCTTTGACACAAAATGGGGCTTCTTCTGAAATAACACACCAATGTTTTCCACATTTCGATTCTAGAACTCAAATTATGTCTAAATATTAAATTTTGTAAAATTTGGTGCGACATTTACGGAGAAATTCAAAAATGTAACTTGCGCATTTTTTTTCAGTTTCAAGAATAATTCACTTGGCGAATTTCTTAATATATGACAAACTATTTTCCTTTGCCTTCCATTATGCAGGAACGGAAGAAAAGTCACATCGTTCCTAGCACTTTTACACTGTGGACGAGCGGGAAAAATGTCTCATCGTTCCTACTTTCAAATAATTTTAACGAAGTGCGTAAGCCACATTTTCGTTATTACCGCTTTCAACAAATATGCCAAATTTCAAAACGCGCCAATATATAAATTTACGTATATCTTCGGAAATTTTGAATAAAAAGCTCTAATTTTTTTCAGGTATGCTTTGAAATACATCTACTTTAAAATGATTGTAAAAATTTTATAGTTTATAATTCAAAATGTTTTTCAAAAAAATTATAAAAAATATTAAAAAATACAAATTTTAAAAACTATGCAAACCCATGCAGAAGACCAATTCGTTGCTGATTACACGGGACGAAATATCATCTACCCATGTCAAGCTGATCTGCGCAATGCTTTTGCACATAGGCCAAAAAACTGAATCCATTTGCAGAAAAGAATAATTAGTTTTCCTGAGATGCGTCGGTTATTTCATGTTTTGACAAGATCTGGTTACAGTTCTCTTATTTTTTAAATCGACATGGCACATTAATCATCATAATAATAATAATACAGAGATAAAAAATCTGAAAGATTTTTCAGATTTTAAATTACGTCCAAAGGGACGTTTTTAACGTTTTGTGTGTTACCTGTATTTATTAAATATCATGTTCTTCCCACTTAAACCATAAAATTCAGTTCAACAGCAATATCGCAAAATAATTTTTAAATGAATATATGTTTAGAATTTCTGATACACAGTTCTGCAAGCTTTAGATAAAAAGGTTTTTTTTTTTCCTTCCGTAGAGTGTTGCCATTGCTCGCTTTTAAATCCTTTGAGTTTGTTCATGAAAAATTCGTTAAAGTTTTACAAAATATGAAATAGATAATAAAAAAATTCCAAATTCGGGCTTCCAGATGCGCATATTCGGGCGGAAACGTACGTTATTCAAAAATGGATGGCTCTTGGTAACGTTGTTTCATCACATTTAGAGAAATATACATACATTTAGGCAGCTTCTTCAGTATTTAATTTCTTTAAATATAAAACAGGGCTGCAATATTTTGTGGCAACAGTTTGAAAAGTAATACAGACATTTAATGTTTCCAACGCAAAATCTCAAAACGAGAACAATAATCCTTCAGGGACAAAACCCCTTTGGATTAAAAATAAATCATAAAAAATGGGCGAATTTTATTTGGAATGAGACTATGATTTAAAATGTGAAAGGAGGAATCAAATAAGTTTAATAAAAAAAGAGATATTAATAAATACATACCAAATTGAATTAACATTGAGGAGTTAAAATTTTGAGAGCTAAATTTTTTAAGAACTACGTGTGCTATTTTACAAAATTTGGGAGTTTGGTATAATTTGAGTCGTAGAATAGAAATATGGCAAAACAATTGTCATGTCATTTCAGAAAAGTCCGATTTTGTGTCAAAATACCTATATTTGAACAATGCCATATATAAATCTAATACATATCCTAAGTCGAGACATGAAAAACGCAATTTGAATTTCGTCAATCCTCCCAGTAGAACGGGAGATATAGAACTGTCCCTTGTTAGTCGAAAGGGGCTTTGCCCCTGAAGGACTATTGTTTTCGTTTTGCGCTTTTGCGTCAGAAAAAAAAATGCATATCTATTTCTCCAAATGTGGTAAAATAACGGTACCTATAGCCAGCCAATTTTGAATAACGTACGTTTCCACCCGAATATGCGCATCTGGAAGCCCAAATTTGGAATTTGTTTTATTAGCTATTCCATATTGTGTAAAACTTTAACGAATTATTGACGAAGAAACTCAAAAGATTTAATAGCGAGCAATGGCAACATTCTACGGCGGAAAAAAAACCTTCTTATCTAAAGCGCGCGGAACTATGTATCCGAAATTCTAAAGATATGCTCATTTAAAAATTATTTTGCGATATTGTTGTTGACCTGAATTTTATGTGCGAAGAACGTGATATTTAACAAATAAAGATAACACAAAAACGTTAAAAAAACGCTCCTGTGGACGTAATTTAAAATCTGAAACTTTTTTTTTCCCAGTGTACATTTTGTTATTTGCAAATATGACGACAAAAAGATAAAGCTTGTTCTTTCCAATACAGAAATCAAATTCTGAGTAACATTTATTGTTGCTTTGTTATTCGTACGTGAAATCCGCGAGATATTTGTGGCACACCATGTAAATAGCGATAAGCTTATGTATTATTTTAACATAAAATCGGACTATTTTGGAAATGGTGTACCGATTTTTTTTTCTAGTTCGAATGTTTCTACACCTCATTATGTTTATACCAAATTTTGTAAAACTCATACGAACTACTCTGGAAATATTTACTTTTAAAATTTAACTTTAATTTTGAAATTGGGCTGCAAAAATTTAACTTTCCAAATCCCTAATCGACATCAACACTTCCTTTTTCTTAATCCTACAATGAATGATCACGTAATAAAATATTTCCGAACTTAGAAATTCGAACTACTGATTCAGCCTTTTAAATATAAAATACTGAGATTTGTTTCACAATGATTTTGTACTTTCTATAATATTATATTTTTAACTTAAACATTTCAAAAGCAGTTAAGATATTCGAAAAGTATTTTGAAGTTCGCTTTATAAAAAAAATTCCCTTAAAACTGTTTCATTAAATTTTCATTTGTGAATAAAATTTGATACCTGTTGTAGTAAAAATTAAGAATTCGAATTTAACGTCTGATAGCGTGTCAGAAAGGGTAGACCTAAAAATGTTACATTAAATTAGCTTTCAAGTAAATGAGAGAGAGTACAGGTACTAATTCAAAAGGCAATAGGGAATATATGATTATACCAACGGAAAGTTTCCTCCTAATGTGAATAGTTTTTTCTAAAAAAACAGTTTCAGAAACCTAACTCGCAATTAAAAAATTTTAGACTAGAGTGTGAAATTAAAATTTAGCATTAAATCCTTTAAAAACTTTTTCATTAAGAGTACAAAAAATTACAAAAGTACATTTTTTTTTCCTTAAATGAAGTTTTCGTATTACGTACTAGGAGATTAAGTTTCACGGTCTTTCGTCTAAGAACAGCAACAAATTTAATGAGGAAGCTGCAATTAAATTTCAACTCAAAAAAGAACCTCATATGAAAAGATCTGGAGTTAATTTTTGCGCTGCATTTCTGAGCTCAAATTTATAACAAAGAAAGAATAAAGTGTCAAACATTTACTTGTATTAGAAGAAAATCAAACATCACACTGTATTAGAAGAAAGTTCAAAGAAGAATGAGGACATGTTTGCAGTCTATATTTTCCTGAAACATTTTATCATTAATGTTAAGTTTTCTAATGCTGACGATAGTGGACATGAGATTCAGAAATTTT
Source organism: Stegodyphus mimosarum (assembly GCA_000611955.2). Classification (NCBI taxonomy): domain Eukaryota; kingdom Metazoa; phylum Arthropoda; class Arachnida; order Araneae; family Eresidae; genus Stegodyphus; species Stegodyphus mimosarum. Next base: position 175,514 of record KK117635.1, read on the forward strand.
ACAATCCATGTACATATTGACTTTTACACAGGATACTGGAAAGAGTTGTATATAATACTAGATACTTATTTTATTTATCAGATGTCGGTATAAAACAATATTCGTTGCAATGTGTTATTAGAAAATGCAGATAAATTAACTTTTTCAATTACTCATTTTCTAATGCTGAAGAGCAACACTGTTTTTAAAATATCAAAAATAAATAAAACGTTTGATGCATTGTCGATTGCCGAGGAATATGCTTTCATATTTCTGGTCTTTATTTGCAATAGATAGGATTTTACTCGTAACAGAAAATTAAAACACTTTTTTGAAGTGTTAACACTTGTATTATACATTTGCATTATTCAACAGTTGTATTATTCATTATTCTTTCGCACAGAAAAAATACATATATTTATATGTAATAAATAATTATAAACACCTATATTTCTTACTGGAACACCTGATTACATTTCGATTTTCATAAAGTCTGTAACTTTGGTAAAACGTTACTAGAAATAATCTTCATCATAAGTTGTAGAAGCTCATTTGGTCAGTGTGATTCTTTTTTAGACTTATTAAGTTTTAAATTTATAAAAAAACTGCTGAAATACTCCCAGACGCAGAAATTATTCTTATAATAAAAGTTGTAACTGAAGGTATTTGTTTTTTTTTTTACAAGAACGAAAACTATTTAATCAAATCTGCATCTTCCGCTCTTTGGATAAGATTTTCCATAGTTTAAATGAATTAGCTCTATTTGTAAATTTTTTGGGGTGTTACTTACGTTTATTTTCAATGGTAACCAAAGTAACGTATAACTGAATTCCAAACCATTAAAATCATAAACCTTTCAAGTTCTTGCCATTGTTATATACTAAGTTGTAAAATACTAGTAGTTTAAACAAATAAGGAATTTGCGTTGTGTATGTA
>KK117636.1:0-16300 GCA_000611955.2 Stegodyphus mimosarum
TGTGGATTTATAGAAGCATTTTCTTCAACTTCCAAAAATCGAAATAAAAATATTTTAAATTCTCTCTTGGTGCTTGGATTAAGACTTATTGGAAAAGGTTACATATCTGGTAAAAAGTTGTTCACTTCGAACTTGCCATTCATATCAAAAGCAATATTTAGGTAGCATGAAAGCAAATTGTTAGAAGCTGTACAATATCTATCTGATGAGAACATGAAAGAATCTGCCAAAGAAATTATAACTTTAAAGAAACGTACAGCTTGTGGTGTTTCTGTAGATGTACCTGGCAGCGTCGTGGCCATACATCCCTGAATGGTTGTGTGTCTGTCATTTCTATTGACACAGGTAAAATGCTGGGGGCATATATAACAGTTTTAATTTTTAATTCAGGATATCTTCGATTACTTGCTGTGTTTAAATACTTAGCTATATCAATTGAACAGGAAATGATTAAAACTTACGTTGGAAATGATAACGAAAGAATAAAGACCTCAAAACGTCATTCGTCACTCGTTTCGAGAATAGCCAGAAAATTATTAAAAGCAAATAGAAATACAAAATTACTTAAGTATGAAGATAAGGACGGTTTGATTTACAAATGCGGAGAACTTTAAATGTGTAAACACAACAGAACAGATTTTTTGCTAATGTGAAATCTATAAACGCGTTTTCTGGAAAACTGACTTTTTTAGCGTTTTTGCATACAAGAAATGTAGCTATTCAAAATGTTTTAAAGATATTTCGATGCAATTTTAGTGCAGTATTTTCTATATTGTTTACTAGGCTTTTAACTGAAATCTAAGTTCTATCTATTAATTTTGTTGATTTATAAGCATTTCTATATAAAATAATAAGAAATATTCTGTAGAAAACTGTTTTTTACCACGCAATTTCACATATTTTAATAAATTTTAGAAATATCGTAAAACTTTTAGCTAACAACACAGATGAATGGTGTAGTAATGTCCAGTATAAGTGAAATTAAAATATATACAATAGAAAAAAATATATGATATCTAACGTAAGTATTAAATTTTCCTAAAAATTTGCATAAAATTGCATCTATTTCAAAAAATTATGAAAATGTTCCCAAAAATTTATTTATTTTCATGATTTCATATCAAATTTCGACTAAATAAATATATATTTAATCAGTTTTCTAAGTTTTTTAAAAAAAGTGCTCCGAACGTAGGCAGATACCTTAAGAAACACGTTTTTCTAGTATTTTATGAAATTCATGGTTTTCTACCAATCGTTTAGGTTTCCTTTTATTTGTACATAACATTACTGTATTTTAAGCTTTTTGCTTAATAAATTTATAATTAGAATATAAGTAATATTCTCATGCAGTTTCCCTAGTGTAGCTTCAGTCCTTACGTCGAATCGATTTCCTGACTGAATGTAGTCAAGAGTATTTGCTAGTGACAGTTTAGTGATTTAGACGATTTTGATGCCATTAAATTCATATTTCGTGATTCCCGTGTTAACTGGAGGAAAGGACTTGTTTCAGATTGGCGTTTCAATTTACTGATTTGCTTTTCACATCTGCGTTTCAAACTACCGGCATTTTTTTGATTGAATGACACATTACAAATACGATACGAATGTGTACATTTGTTGACGAATGCGAAAGCTTCACTGTAACATAAAGTTTTTGATTTCTTCTTTTTATTTTTCTTGTAATTTATTGATATTATTTTCCTTCTCAAACTTTTTATAGACACTAATAAATTAAATGTGAGAGGAAAAAAAGCAATATCCTTAAACATGTTCAATCCCATTGAACACTGCAGTGCTCATTGATTAATGTAACACAGCAATCAAAGCCAATGACGGTTTAGAGGCCTGGCAACACTAGTAGTTGCTGGAGCCCCGAGCTTGAGATTGGCCGCATCATGTCTAGATGTTAAAAAAAAGGCTGAACTTTTCACATACATTTCCTTTGAATTTAAAAGTTTTACACACATTTTAAAATATTAAGAATGCTATATGAGGAATTCAGATTATGAGTTTGTTATTATTATTTTCTTTTTTGTTTATCACCATTTCCTGCGTGGGAGACATAGGCTTTTATTCCATTCAAAACATAAACACAAGCATTACTTGCTTTCGATATTAATTAATGCACGTATCGTGCATAGATATGGATTTATTTTAACGGATTTAGCATCATTATTTTTTATTTATATTGCATTGCAAGATGTTTTAATTAATAAAAATTAGTTTTCGTTAATTAAATATCGAAGATTAATTTAGGCGTCATAAAAATTCATAAAATAATGCACTTCTAATTTTTAATTACATTTTTTTTATTTATCTTGTAAGTAAGATATCCGAATTTTCCATTACATACTGCAGCAGGCTTGCCATACATGCCATTTAGATATAGAATTTAAATTACATTTTTCGCATACATTAAAAATTAGAATAAGTTAAAAAAAATGCAGCATGACAAATAAAAAAGAACAAAGTAGGAAAAAAAAATTCATACATGATTTTAATGTAAATTAAAAACATATATAAAGAAAATTACGCATTCAAAAGTAATTTTTGCTATAAAAAATAATTCGATAGATTTACTGGAAGCAGAAGTTCTGTAAATACAAAACCGTTATGGTTAATATCCGGGCCAATATTACACGCATGTTTAATTTTTATTACTTAATTTAATAATTTATAACAATGCTCTGTGCGTCAGAAACAATTTATAAAACTAGCCGCTTGACCGGTCAGCCATCTAAAATACAACTATCAGAAAAGGGAAAAAATGTATAATGATTTTAATGAGTCCAGCTAGTGTAATTTCATAAAAGTATTTGCTATTTCTAATTAGAAATCTCATGAATTTAAATGTGTTTTTATTTAAATAAATCAGATTAAAAAAGTAAAAAAATATTGTTAACATCAATAAAAATATTGCAATTATTGCTGTAAAATTCCATGGTTTGCTAATCGGTGACAGACAGATTAAATTTGAAATGTTAAATATCTTATGCTTTACTGAATAGAAATCCCCTGGTCCATGGAAGGTAAACGTACTTTATTTTAGAAAAACATTGTTTTTAAATAGCGGAGTTTGTTGAATAAAACTCAAAGACATATTGTTGCCTGGCATATTGTTTTATATATTATTGACTGGCAACAATCTGGACTGGCGCGTTGGAGGTAAAAGTGTTCTTATTTCGGGCAGTTGTAAAGTTTCATTATCTTAATCTAACCAGTTATTATTATTAGATCTTCACTGTCATTTCTCCTTTCTGTATTCCGATCACAATGCAAATCAAGTTAAGAGTATTAAACTGACGTTTTTCGAACTGTAAGACAACGCGTGCTTCCGGCTCTAGAGGCCACGTTACTGGGTTTCTTTATCTCTGATCAGATTATAATTCTTTCTGCGCTGCATTATATTGTAGTAGCTGACGCTTAAATTGTTACGTCATGATAAGTTTTGAGCCAGCTTCGCGTTATATCAGTTATGTAGTCTTTAGCTACTAGATTTAGTTATAAATTTGAAATTGACTTTTACTTTATATCGCCACAAGTGGTTGATTTGTAAGCATGAGTTATGCGTTTATGTTCGAGTTCTGATTGAATAAAAAAAGGTTTGTTTTCAAACCTTTCCAAGACTCTGTCATTAACTTCAGACACTGCGATAATTTGCTCCAAGTCATGTTATGAGTTTGATACCAGTTTATGCTTCCAAAGCATACCAAACTCTGTATAGCGTTGCCACTGTGCGCTTTGAAATTGCAGAGTTTATTGACTAAAAATTTATTAAATTTGTACAAAATAGGAAATGGATCATAAACAAACTTGACTTTGAGGTGCACGTGTCTGGGCGGAAGACCACGCGTGTGTAAAATTTGGTAATTCTAGGTGCTATCGTTTTTTCCGCAACGAGAGGAATATACCAGCATACATGGTACAAACAAATTCTTTATTATTTGATAGTAGAGAAGAGAAGAAATAAACTGTTTTGTTAATATTTGTTTGTTGCATCAATAACTCATCAGTTAATAATATTAAACTTATTATTAGTAATATTTAATTCCTGTTTCTTTCTATTAAAAATTATCTTCTGCTTTTAGAACGATTTATAAGTAAACTGCAGTTCTTGGAAAATCTGAATATCTTCTAGCTGACACTCCGAATTCTAATTATGTGGCTCTTGGCCTCCATGCTTTGTTGAAAAACGTTTTTGGGAAAATACGCTTTGCAAAATGTGCCGTGTGTACAAAAGACCGCCATACCCATTAGCGAACGAGCTGCTGGTTGCAGGGGCGTTTTCTTGATTTTCGCTAGTGTAAGGTGGACTTAAAAAGTTCTCTGCGAAAGCATTCATCCTCTTATGCAGATAGCCATCGCGTGCTTTCCATAATAATTAAAAAAAAAATAATAAAAACTGAGCAAATCGTATGTTAGGAATGATAAGTGGGGTCTGCTTGAAACATAAATGTAGTTTTCAGTAATTTCGTTGCTTAGGATCTTTTCTTTTCTCCGCCGGGGGGACAGCCGATCCGCTTAGGAAAGGTGCTTGTCGGCCTGTTTAGGTTCCGTAAACGGCTAACAACATTTTTTAGTGCCCTGGATCATATTCCCTAAAGTCTATCTTTCCAAGGGAAACAAGTGATGGAATTAAGAAAAAAAGTAAAAAAGAAAATCTGAAAGGTTTCAGATTTTAAATTACGCTCAAAGGGGCGTTTTTTAAACATTTTGTGTGGTACCTCTATTTATTAAATATCGTGTTCTTCGCACTTAAACCATAAAATTCCGTTAAGAAACAATATAGCAAAATAATTTTAAACTGAGCATATATTTAGAATTTCCTACAGATTCCAAATTTCAAATTTGGGCTTCCAGATGCCCATATTCGCAGCAGGATTACGTCATTCAAAATTGGATTGCTCTAGGTACCGTCGTTTTATCACAATGCGAGAAACATATATACATTTATGCACATTCTTCATTATTTAATTTCTTTAAATATAATACAGGACTGCAATATTTGGTGGCAGCAGTTTGAAAAGTGAACCGATATTTAATGTTTCTGACGCAAAATCGAAAACGAAAACAATAATCCTTCAGGGACAAAGCCCCTTTGGACTAAAAATAGAAAGTGACGGGGAGCTGGTGAACTAACTTGAAGACATAGGAAAACATGCACGAGATGAGGAGATACGTGAATATAGTTCTATATAAATGCCGAAAATTTGAAAGGCAACAGGGCATGCAACCAGAGCACTACGGCGAGAATTATATCATGGCTCCGAATTATTAGAAATCAGAAGTGAAATGTTAGAGCATTTCTTAATATGCTTAATGGCATATAGGTTATTAAAAGTGTTTTTAGAGTAAGTGTAGCAACGTTCATTACCTGGCTTCCGAAGATGAAATCTTGCGGTTTCCGGGCAGTCGAAGATATAATGATTTGAGCCCCCAGCTGCTCCGCAAATGCATTGTTCACGGTCACGAAGTCCGAAGCGGTTTAAATAACTCAAATGAGGACCATGACTAGTGAGGAATTGCGTTAACAGCGTTGTTCGGCTCTTGAGTTCCCCTTGATGACTCTAGGGCTGTATTTGTGCACTCTTCTTCCTGTGGAGTCCTCATTCTAGCTAGACCGCCACTGTACCATGAGTTGACAATTTGTTGCGGCCTTCCCATGCGAGCTTGAACTTGCATGAAGAGGGTTCTAGTGTTTGGGTTTATTTTGCTATTTCATCGGCTCTTTCATTACCAAATTAAAACTCCAGTATGTGCACGAACCCATTTGAGTTTCGGTTTCTTGTTCTCCGGAAAGGAAAACGGTAGTCTCTGAATCTCTTTTACTGTTTGGGTTTTGCATCGTTGACTTTGAATGGCCTGGAGACTGGTGTGAATTATATAGCTACTCTAAGGGCAACTAGCTCGTGTTGAAAGACTGAGTTGTCGGAATTTAGCTTTCTTGACTAGGTCTGGATTACATTGTTCTCTAATATTTCACAGAAACCATAGCCAGTACTTTGCTTTCTTTGGAGACATCTGTATACAAAGCATGATTTTCTAGTGCTGCCGAGGGTTTCAGTTTAACTTCAATGTTATTTTCTGCTGGGTGCCAGGGTGCTGACATGATATTCGATTCATAGTCTTTGTGAAAGTAATGACAGTTCCACAGTGTTGTTTTGCATTATCACTGTGTCCAAACAACTCAGCATTCTCTTTGTATCACGAGATGAAGTGGAGGCAGTCCATTTAGCACATTCAGGGCATTAGTGGGGAATGTGCAGTATCCCCGAAAGATGCTTAGTAAAAATGGTCGTTCCGTCGTTCTAAGTTGATTTATCATATGCGTGTTCATATGTGAATCCCACATGAAGGCTCGTGCAATGCTACTCTTTCTGCTATTACGGAATACCAAATCTTAAGCATTTACGAGGATACCTCCATTGGTCTGCTGTAGTTCTGAGCATTGAATCTGATAATTTATGAAGTCTTTTTTTAATGTAGAAAATGTGCTGGTGCCAGGTGAGTCTGCTTTGCTTAGGATTGCTTACGTAAGGATCTTACCCAGGTTTTTAAGTATAATCGTTAGGTATTTAGTATTATCCCGCCGACCTTGAAACTGTGGCCAAGCAGCGCGATTTAGCACCAGTTACTAATAAGCTTGACGTAATAACACACTCATAATATCTACGCTTTCGTTTCATATAATGTTCGAATCAGAATCGGAGTTTTTAAGAAAATAACAGAAATCGACGAAAGCCTTTTTACGAAGCTCAAAAATGAAGCGGGTCGAATATTAACTGTTTACTAAATGAAGACTAGTTAGTTCCTTCAGAACTCCATTGGAACAATTGGCGCAAATTTGGCGGAATCGTCGCTAAAATTTCATGGTTCTATGGCAGCCAGCTTTTACGGTAGATGGGATAATATGTATGTACCGATGATTAAATAAAACTTATCGTCCATAATACTTTGCTAACCTTAAGCTTCCACATCTCTATTAATATCTTCTTAAGTCTTATTTGAGTAATTTAACGATTTTCACAAGATTTAAAAGTCCCGTAAGTAGAAATGCAAAGGTACACAATTTTATACATGTTTGTATGCATATTTGTTATACATAAAAGTAGATTAGTTACTGGCAAAAACAGTTAATATTGAAATTGTAGTAAGCTAATTTCTCAAAACTCCTGGATTGCAGTTACACGAATATCAAAAGTAACTATGTATTTTAAGAGTTTTATTTTGTACGCTTGATTGTAAACGCAGATGCCAAACAGTTGTCAGTCCTATAGCATCATCAGAATTGTCAGCCTAAAATCAGAATATATTGTTACGCGCGTACGGGTTCGTTATATATTGAATGTACAAGTCGTTAAAAAGCTAACAAAAATTTATTCTTTCCACAAGAAATAAATTAAGCTGCTGAAATATTTCTTCACAGATCTTCGCACAATATCTCAAACGTTTAGCAAAAACTCAGTTCAAAACAGATAAAATAATTCTATCTCACAGCGAAATCGCTACAATCAATACAGCGTTAAGTAAACAAACAGCAGTTCGCTTTTTACAGCTACACGTAATAACAGCAACAACAACAACTGGGCTGAGGTGTTTCAACTCGGCTTTTATAAGCTTTTTAATTATCAGTAGAGAAATCACGATTTTTCTAGATTTTTCTGGATAGCAACAGTAATTACGAGATATTTATTTATTAAGCATTAAATGCACGCGCTCTTATTTTTTTTTTTCGACGTAGCTTTCTCTTCAAAAATCGTCTGCGTTGCACGGGAAAATAAAAAGGAATTTTAATTACAATTCTAAATAAATAGCCAAATAAATGTGAAATTCGTAACAATATTTAACACAGTCGATCTTCAATGCAAGAAAATTTTACGAGAATAAAAATTTGTTATTGTAATTTAAATTTTTTTATAAAAAATGGCTGATAATGGATAAAACTTTGGAAGATTATTTCAATGAGTGGATTATATTGCACATATTTTGCGTTGAAAAACATTAATTAATTAATTATTATTATCTTCTGTTTGATTTACCACTAGAAGAGTACCTTGCTTTCTGAAAATAACTGCTTTAGTTCTTCAAATTGAACAGCTGTTTAAGACTTGAAGAGTTATAAATGAATTTATGTGAAGTTTGTTAAGTTTACTTAATTTCTTTATCTAATCAGGGAAGGAACATAGAGTAAAAGGAGTATAGAGTAAAAAATTCAATAGAACTGAATTAAGCACAAACATGGATGTTTTTGAAGGTAGCATGTTTAAATTACATCTAAGTCACCACTGTTAAATTTCTATTATAACGCATAGTTCCCGAATAAAAAGAAATCCTTGCAGGCACTCAAAGACAGCAAATATTTGTAATAAAAACAGCTTTAATTAATTATAACAAAATATGAGTTGAACAGCGAGACACACAGCAATCCAGGAAACGAGGGGACTGCTATTGGGAAATGAGTCTTTCGACCAAAGAACTTCCAGGGAAAAAGTAAAGAAGTTCTTTCCTTTTTACCTATATTTTTTAATTAGAACTGAAGCATTGCATTTATAACGACAGAGGAAAGTAATACAAGTGCTGCCATTTACAAGAGATAGTTGTAATTATAAGCTTCCCACGTATATTCGCCAATAAATGATTTCTTTGACTGTTTTTGTGATACAGCTGTTATTTCAGCATTAATGTTTTCGTCGTTGAGTCTTTTTTTACACACTTGGAATATTTTTTAGTGTTATGATTTTCATTTTGATGCGAAGTTACGTTTAAATGACTTTTCTTTTGATTGGCGCTATTTTTCACTAATTAACAAGAGGAAAGCTGAGAAATTAAATGCAGTTTTTATTTTAATATGCTTCTCTAATTAATCAAAAATTTATATATTTCATTTACAGACGTCAAGGATAAAAAAGACTCCACGAAGAAGAAATTTAACGCGTATGCTGAGGTATTTATAATTTTATTTATTAAGATATAAATCTGACATAAGGTCTTTCTTCTTCAGAAGGAAAAAAAGTTTTATGCCTGGAGAGGAAAGATCTATGTCTTAGCCTCTCGAAATGGATAGAATTTTATTTAAAATCTATTCCAGTCTAATTCTTCTTTTTTGACTAATTTTACGTTGGTATATTCTGTTCTTATTGAAATTGCATCTTTATCATAAGATACTGTCACTGGTTAATCCTCAAACAAAGATATTTTAGAAATTCCTTTAAAAATAATATGCTTTAAATGAAGTAGAATACTTTTTTTTCTTCAGAAAATCAGCGTCCCCCCCGTCTACAGAAACACATATCAGCATTTTCAAAGATTTATAAAATAAAATATGGTTCATTGAGAAAAATGAAATGCTGTTAGACGCCAAATATCTGAACTAAAATACTGCAGGACTGAATGCAAAAAGAATTTTCCAGTCTACTAGAAAATAATTTCTCAGAAATTATACACCAGTTTTATTATACTTTATGCTCCAATAGTTAATATTAGTGTTTCTTTTTAATTTAATAGTAAAAAATATTTTTCATTGAAATTCTTTTTCTTTGAGACTTTTAGGAAAACTAGTATAAAAGTAGCACATTACAAAATATACCAGTGTGCTAATGTAGTACTTTAATTCCTCTCTAAAACACTTCTAAATATTTCCAATTTTTCGATGTAAATTACAAACTATATCCTGAAATTATTTAGAAACTACCCAGAAATTCTGAAACGTTATTCATGTACAATACAGAAATTTGTATAGTTTGCAACTGAAAGAACGTAAATGTTCTCATAACGGGGAATCCATAAGTCTCTGATCTTACAAAATTGCTAGTCCCTCTCCCTAAAGACAATCTTTAATTTTGAAAGGAAAAAAAATGTCAGTTTTAGTCTTCTATTTTTCATCGCGATTTGATGTCCATAATTTATAAAGATCTTCCGAATAAAATGCCAAGAAAGATATACTCGAAAAGTCACTATTGCTGTTTGCATGGTTTTCAAGTATCAAAGGGCAGAATATAAGTATAAATAAGACTAAATCCAAAAACAAAATCTCTGCAAAACAATACAATCTAAATTCTTTTATTATCAATAAGTCTTAGAATATCTTATATCAGTGTGTTGAAGAAAATATGGCTTATATTTTTTCTTTTTCTCACTGGTTTCTTGATCATGTGTACCAGGTTACCAACTGATAAAATCTAATTGAACAAAAGAAGGGAATTGTTTCTAAGAAGGAGGAATAGAAAATATATAGAAAAAAAGACAAAATTTCGGTGCACCGGAACTTAACTTTGGGTCCCACTGGCAGAGCGACACTGAAGTTGGTGCACCTTCTGACTTAATTGACTACATTGTCTATAGAAGACAGATCTTGAGTTCATTATACTACTAAAAATTTCAAACGCAAACAAATTTGTGCCACCTTAGGCTTAGCTACATTTCCACTTTTAAGTTATTGAGTACAATTGTTGCAAACAAATTAATTAAAGACTAATTAACATAAAACCCTTAACCGTAACATAAGAACAATATAGTTTAATCAATTTTAAACAAAAAAGGCTCAATTTACCATTGTATGAGGATACAAAAAGAGTCCAACGAGTAGGTTAAAAGGATGGGTATACGTTTGGTGCAGCCGACTGCAATAAAAAAGAGAAATCCACAACTAGAATTTATAGTCCGTTTATAAAATTTCATCGTATATTTCATCGTATATCAAAATTTCATATCTGCGGCTATCCGTTTTTCAGTTATGCAAGATACGTACATACCTACGTACAGACGTCACGGAAAAAAGTGTCTTCATTTTGAATCCATTTACAATCCGTTTTGGAAGAAAGAATCCTTTTATTTGGTTATCGTTTTATTTATTTATAAATGCTACGAAAAAATAAGAAAAGAAAATAGGGGTTCCAAATGGATGGATATTTTCATTGAAATAAGATACCTAAAAGTTTTCGCGATTACAATGCTTCCTTTACTTCGTACAAAGAAGTTAAAAGGATTATTAGACACGCTATAAATCTGAGAAGTCGTGTAAGATGATAAATCTTTCAATGCCCTGGAGGTAAGAAACATGAAAGATGGAGCAATGAAATAGGCTTCTTTGAACCTTCTGAGCATCAAATCAACCATTTACAAGGATAATTTGAAAATCTTCTGAAATCGTCAAGCACATGAAACATTATTCGACGGTGCTTAACTTTTTGCTTAACTTAACTTAAATTTACTCTCCCTAAACTTCATAGAAAATAAATGATAACTGCCAGAAGGATATTCTGCAACAACGTAAGATATAAAAGCTACCAGCAGACTGGAAAACATATATACCTTTTAATTCAAAAATAGTTATTAAATTACAGCTCCATTAGAATACTAACGCACTTAGAGTGAAAAAAAAATTATTTTTTTGCACTGTCACTGTATTATGCGCTGGATACACTGCAAATTAGCATTGCGAGTATAACATAAGCTCTTCACTATTTATCAGAAATGAAATAAATAAAGTATTTAATCCGGATTTAGGTTAAATTACCATATTGCTGGTAACAATAAGGAATACATTTTTCGGCTGCTACGGGCATAATATTTCTTAATTTAAGAAGAATTTAATTTTGGAACTCGCATATAATAGTTTACTGATTTAAATATCATATTTTATTGATGGTCAAAATCTAATGAAACACCATAAAAATCTTATAAATTTTTCAAAAATTTATTAAATTTTTGGTTAAATTCTCATGTTATTTCGAATGCTAAATATTAGATAGCCACCTTTTATTCTAACAATAAATATTGTTACAAATGTTTAATTTGCATTTCGTTGTTTTAAAGACGGCTTTAACTGTCAACTTTTGGTAACATGGTACCAAGTTTCTTGTTACACTTTTTAATTTTTAAACTTACAGTATCTTAAATAGTTATAAGCATATATTATTTACCTTAGTTTACTTAATTCAGTGGGGTTAATAAACTTAATTCAGCATCTCTTTAAAATTCGTTGCCGATTAGAATTTTTTCATTCGGGAAGATAAAACTGAATATTTATAGACACGTATTCTTAAACATGCCTCGTAATTCGAAATCTAATGTAGAACTTCATTTTTCAGGAACAAAAAAAATTGCTTAGATCATTCATGGGCTCATCTACCCGACGTAAGTTATGTTCTAAAATGACTGTAAAGTCTTAGTCGTTCTATGATATTGAATTCTTGCTTGATATATTTCTATAATTTTAGAGACGATGCTCTAGGAGGAAGGGGTACCCAGACCTGGCTTTGCTCAAGGCAGTCTTACACAGTTAATCGCTCCAACTCCTAGAGGTCCTCCAAGTGGGCATAACCCCCCGGTCAACCCCGGGGGAGAATTTTTGTCTCGTTCGCCAATTATAATACACAAAATCAATGGTGGACGCCTAGAATACACGTAAAAAGAAATTCAAGTATATGTCAGAGCACTGACCGTCCTCCAGGCTTGACTAAGGAGAGTCAAACTTCCTTGAACAACTTTTGATATCAGACCATGTAACGTCTCCACAATCAAGGGGCAGACAAGCCAGTACCAGTACGGTCCATCCGGAGCCTGAACCTACCACCGAATATACGATGGCTCTAGTCCTGTGAAGACAGTTTAGTTACCCTAGAAGTCGAAACTGTCTAGATACTGATCTAGCCAGTACACTGGGATGGACAGTCCCAGTCGACCCCCTAGGGATAGTTATCCGAACATAGTTAGACCAGGCGAGCCTGGTTACCAGCGGGGCCACGAGGAGGGCTATGTCGGATTAGGACAGTAGGATATATGTAGTCCGTGTCACTGCCCCATAGCTATATGCACTCTTTTAATATCCAGATAAAACCCCGGGTCTCCTCTCATAAAATGGTCGGTTCCGGAAAGTGGATTCTTCCCAACCTCGAGGAAGCCTCTTCATAATTGTTAGAATAAGAATAACTTTGCGTTGCATCTCTTGCTAAATTTTAATCAAATGAAACATGGCAGAAAAAAAAATCCCAAAATAAAGTTATTAAAACGAATTACAGAATACACCTACAGTTATGTAAAACAGCATGATCTGTTAACGGGATGATTAAATACTGTGTTTCTATTAAAACTTTGGAAATATGAAATATTAAAATATTAAAAATTATTGCGCTAAGTTATTTACAGAATCTCAGTTAAGATATTTTTCTAAGATGTATTATATTGTCATTTTTGAAAAGAATTTTAGAAGAGAAATGGCATACATCATAGCATCGTGTTGTACAACGTTACGTTAAGACATGAATAGAATTTGCCGTTCTGAAATTTTTTCATTTAACAATGCACTAAACCATTTGATTAAAACTTATATTTAAATTTCTTGATTCAGAAAGGGATGCGAGTATAATTAATTTCTCTTTGATAAAGAAGTTGCAATCACCATATAATAACTATTTTCAAAGCTTGAAAATAAACAGTCTATTTTAACAGTTTTGTGACAAGAAAATTTTGTAAAAGTTAAATTGATTTTTTGAAAATCTGTTTGTAACGCAGGGATGCCTTCATCAATAACTTTCTAAAAGAAATTAGATCGTATACACGGTACACACGGCTAAAACCGCGAAAACTAAACGTGCAGCTCTTGACATGCAGCCCTTACCCATATCAAACTCTCTGTATTCAGCAATCTTAACTACTCAGCCTCTGGCGGGCAACAAGTTTCAAATAATTAGAGGCATTTTAAACATCCAGTAAATGTTTCCCATCAAGACATCGGTAGTTAAAAATTAAATATTTTCCCTTGAAAATCTGCGCTGTGACGAAACTAATTTCACCTAAAATTCTTTCGAGATCTAAAACTCATTTTACTTACAGTGTGAACATTCATCCCACATTCAGCAGTGTTCGAGCTGCTACGAGGTGTTAGACTACAGGCTTTGACATTGCAGAAGCAATAAATCGTTCATTTACGGCTCCTCTTGACATTAAAAGAACCATAACTTCATGACCAGTGCCAAGGGATTTTAGCGATCTGCACTGTGTCTGTCACCAGACCCTCTCGATTTCAGGGAGACTGAAATACCAACGATCCATTTGCTTCTCTGATATCGCTTCAACTATAACGAATCACAGGGCGCAAAATACAACCGAAAAACAAAGAGGGCGTGACTAATTCAGTTTGCAAATTACTATTTTAGGCAGAGGAAGAACTGAGAATGCTCCTAAACTTTTGACTAGAGAGACTCTTTCAGCTAACAAGATCCTCACATAATGAGGGCAATAACTTATATTAATAGTTTCTATGCCATCGGTGTTGCTATGCATTGTTAACAGAACTTCTCATAAGATTTATATTAAATGTATTTTAGGTTTATATGCAGTCATCCTTATAACAAACGCCGCCAACACCAGTTACCACATTAGGGTCACTCCCATCAAAGCAGCGCACTGTCATCGCCCCATACTCAGTGTACAATGAGATTGATATATATATAATGAAAAATTATACCAATTTACATGCTCATTGTAGAACATGAACTTCTATGGTGTTCATCATGCAATGAACTTATTTTGTAGAATTTTGTATTATGCACAGTTTTTTCTGAGAAATGCGTGAAGCCATGCGTTTCTCAGAAAAAATGTTTAGACCCGATTACGAGCTTAAAAATGATTAGAACAGCCACTCCTTTAAAACTCAAGGGATGGTGAAAGTGATATTGAAAGTAGAAAGCTCTTGCTGATATGATAATAACAGTAAAGAGAATTAGTCAGGTAATGATAAAGATTCTTATAATAAACATCCTACAAAGAATTTTCTTCTTAACAGGTTTCAAGAATTCAATTTGTTTACATTAGCATTTAGTTATCAGAGACTAAAGGGTAAAGGCGTTTCTCTTTGTAGATTATAAAAAGTTTTGATTAATTTCTACACTTATATTCTTTACATTCTTTGTGATTTTTTTAGAATCTCTAACGGAAACATTATTTATAATAAGTAAATTGAATTTTTGATGATGGATTTGTATTTTAAGGTTTCAGTGGTTAAGCTTTTATATATATATAGATATATTATTATATTATTATAATTATTTATTCTTAAAATTATGTAATTTTTGACTCATGCCTAATTGGCTACTTTTGTTCATTTGTATATAGCTTTACCATGCTTTTGTAAAGTTTAAACTGTAGTACTTTTATTAGTTTTAAATTTTATGGCAGGCGCGTCGGGAAAAGAAACGATAAGAATTGAGATCTACGGTATTATGCAGAATTTTATTTATTTTTATCTGTTAAAGTTTTTCGGCTTTTGTCTCAATTATTGTCGTTTGACGAAACGCTTAATGGAATTTAGCTATGCACGAGATGTTGCGCTTTTCCCTTAATAAGTCCGCAAGAAGACCGTAGCTCGACGTAGGCTAAATTGCCATTTACTGCCATTCTTTGTAATTTTTCTGGTGTTTTATTTTAATTATGTTTGTGCTTTAAATAAAGTGTTTTTTTAAATGTTGAATTTCTTGAATACCAACATTTAGTTTTTAGTTTTTGTTTTGCGTTACTTTTACTTTTGAGTAATTAATTTTTGTTTAAGTTTTTTAAACTCTTTAACATAGTTATCAAATTTACTTTTAGGTTCTTGCCTATAGAATCTTTCTCTTTTTGCTTGAAACTTGGATAACAAATTTACTTTTAGGCAATAGCTTTTAGAATTTTACTCCTTTTGCTTACATATATATATATATATATATAAATTTATATGCAAAAGACAGAAGAAATTTTTTTTGCAAGGACTATGAGAACAAAGTTTAAAAGCTAAGTCGAAATGCGCATAAGCTGCAGGTTCGTAAATCGTGAAAAGATATTTTTAAGGAGATGAGGTAGTTTAGATGGTTCTTTTACGGTAAATATCTAGTGAAGGTCCTAATCCTTTAGAATCTCGAGAAAACGTCGCGCCCTAAGGTAGTACAAGTAAACATTGGACAAATGGAAGTCATTGAATGAAATGAAATGTAAAATATTTTAAAAGTATATAAGTTTTTATATAAACAAAACGCGAATTCAGTATTCCTTAATTGTTCAAGTTTTAATGTTTTAAATTATTTGGAGTAATCCCTTGACATTTTGAGATTGGGTGTAAATATTGTATGGAAATATTTTTCCTTTCTTTATTGTAACAATTTTGCTCGAAAGGTCAAGTTGAACGAAACGCGAATTCAGTACTCCTTAATTGTTCAGGTCTTAGCGTTTTAAATTATTACCCCTTGAGAAGTCGATTTGAAGCATTAAAATATTAATAATTAAAATATAAATTCTTATAATATTAATAAATGTTCACTTTCAAAAA
>KK117636.1:16571-26841 GCA_000611955.2 Stegodyphus mimosarum
TATAAAATAAAATATTAAAACTAACTATATTTTTTTTCTTATAAATACCATATCAAAGGAATATTCCAGCTAAGAGGTGAAGTAATTTTTATAAAGCGGGGTTTACATAGGAAATTTTTGAAGTCAACTGCAAGCTTCAGAAAATATGTGTTCAGTTGATAAGGATTTTAATTTTGTGATTCATAATTCGTAACTACCGGTATCACTAACGAGTATCTCACAACTTTGTTGAACTTGGAATGTTATTCTTTGTTATTAATAAACGCTTTTATCCCTGTATTTTCCATTACTCTTTAAGATTGAGTAAAAATACCCATAACTTCAGAATTGGAACTTAATTATTATTTTTGTTTGGGGAATAAAAGCTAAGAAAATGTCATGGCATGATCATACTGATTTTCCTTTAAATTTGTTTTAAAACATGTTGTATCATTAAATCTTTTAACTTTTTCAAAAATGAACACGAAATTTGATTGTTGAATTAATCAAGCATTTTTCTTTATTTTACAGTCTCCTCCGGTTGGATACTGTTGCGAGCATTACAATTATGTAAGTTCAGTTTTAAGCAAACTTCTAATAAAAATTTATGTTCTTTTGATATTTAAGTTAAAATAATAAGCTATATTACCAGAAGATGGCAGCACTAACACCTTTTTATGGTTGTCATTTTCAATTCGCATTTTATTCGAAAAAGTTATGTGCCATAAATATTTAATCACAGCTAAAAGTTTTATTCTCCGTGATCTTTGGACGTAGGTGATTATTGTAAAATGTTAATTATTTTGTTCAGCTTCACAAGACATGTCACGAAAGAAAAAAGAGTGAATAAATTAGGTTAAAAAAATGTTTTACGGTTTAGTCTAAGATTCAATTAACGATTCAAAGTTAACTAAGCGTAAAATCTCTTATTATATTTTTAAGCACTTTTTCAAGGATTACGTGCACACTTTTTTCCTTGGTGTTTAGAACAGAGAAAAATTTTTCCCGAAAAAACATTTCCCAAACTGCTGAGAAACGATCTGATGCTTCATTTAAGAATGCTATTACGAAATTCCATACCTTAGTTTTCTTTTAGAAATATAAACATATATATATAAAGATAATATTTTTTTTCTCTTTAGAAAACTGTCCCAATAATTGCTATCAAACATTTGATTGTTTTTCACTTTTTTAAAAATAAAGTTTAATTTTAGGAAGCTTTAATGTATTTTGAAATACTAGGGCGAAATTAATAAGTGGCCAACTAGTAAAATTTTAGTATCCTTTAGTATTGAACTAATAAAGGAAAGAGTTTCTAAAGAATGTTTTTTCAAATATTTTAAATATTTCAGAAACCATACCAGTTTTAGAATTTTGGTACTAGAGACTTATTTCAGAACCAGATACTCTATAATATTATCAAGTAAAAAATACTGTAGCAATATTTTAACTTCGTAGAAAAATGATGCCTGAAAATATTTATGGAATATATCATTACGAGTTTTGAGGGAGCTAGAAAAAAACGAATTCTTGAAATTCATTGATTTTTTTTCGATACTAAGCGATGAAAACTTATTTCATACAGTTGGCTTAAACTGTATGGTTCCTTTAGAACAAAATGGCACATAAATCATATTACAATTTAAATAATGTATGATAATTTTTCTTTCAAAGTTACTTTTTTTTTTTTGCTGTTTTTGAATATTGCAATTTGTCGAAACTTCCCTTTTCTCGAGGAACGTGGGGTGGGAAGATAACGCCTCTGGCTTAGTTTCACCATGCTTGGAATGTTTGCTTTCAAAGTCATACATATTCGCACTGGTTATTAGAAATTTTGCGGCGACCTCAGCAAGGGGCAGAGAGACTTCTTGTCTTTGCCGGAAGGGACAGACACTTTTCCTTCCCATCATGGGTGTCGACAGTTGATAGGAGACTGGAATTCGAACAAGGAGAAAACGGACGATTTTTATTTTATATTTACCATTATTTTATACTTATATACCATTTGATGCTCTTTTCATATACCTAGCATATTCTTAACTCATAAAAGGTTTTACTTCGTTAAGAAACGGTCTCTCTTCTCCATGAGAATTTTGTCTTTATTCTAAGCCAGATCTAATGACACGATTTTTAGCTTCATCGGAGGCTATGAATTTAAGTGGATCTACACAGTACAAAAAGCCTCTTCAGGCTCTGAGGACATTTTTCACATCTCAAGACATGCCAGAATATCCCTTTGGCCTCTCAAATAAGCTTTACGAGTACTAATAGCATCATATACTGTGATGTCTCTAGGACATCCTAGCTAGGTCTCCATGATAAATTGCGAGGGTATTGTGAAGACATGAAGTTCTCTTAAAGTCTCATCGAGTGCCTTCGTAACGTCTCTTTTTCCCGTGAGACTTTTGTCTTTTATAGGAAGCCATATCTAATTACACACTTCTTTGCTTCATCGGGGTTTGAGAATTTGAGTGGATCTACGTAGTACAAAAAGGCCTCCGCAGAATGTCCTGAGGATACTTTTCACATCTCCGTGCATATCCTCAGGACATGCCAGAATATTCCTCTGGTCTCTCAAATAATCTTCCAGAGTGCTTAGTGTCACGTACTGGTATATTTCTAAGACCACCTAGGTAGCTCCCCATCATAACATGCGAGGATATTGTGAGGACTTGAAGTAATATTTACAATCTGATAGAGTATCTTGAGGATTTCTTCATATGGTAACTACGGGATACTAAGAGGCGCTGTGAGGACTTATAATGCACTACTTATATTACATTTGAATACATAAGATTTCATATTTTACTTACTTAAAATTGATTTGTGTATTTTATTTCTCTTTTTAGTGTCTTTATGGACCGTAGGTACGGGTTCTAGATGTGGTTGTTAAGGCCAGGAGAAGAAACATCGCAAGGCAGAAGTACTTAAAATGATGTAATATTGCTTTAAAATAAAGTAATTTTTGGAATAACAATTTTTTGTTATCTTTTAATTCAAAGACAACTTTTTATTTTTTTTGGTCCTTTACAAAGCATGCTGTAGAAATTTATTAAACTACCAATTTATTTAAGAAGCATTTTGTTGCAGTCAAAAAATTTACAACTGATTAACTGAAAATACCTGAGGTTACAAAAGTTTGAAAATATTTCAAAAAGTAGCGAAAATCAGGTGTAAGATGCAATAGAGTTGGATCTGCTTGAAAATAAATAGCAAATGTTTCTTTCTTTTTTTTTTGTTTTCCCTGTTTCTTTATCTTTTTTTTTTTTTTTTTTTATAGCCCAAAGGGCTATTACTTTCAAAACGAAATTTTGCGTGGAATGACTATAAAAGTCTGATTCATTTTTAAAATTATTGCCACTAAATATTATCGCCCTGTATTATACTATTTAAAGAAATTAAATAAGGAAGAATTTGCATGAATGTATGTATGTTTTTCGCATTCGAAAAAACAACGGTGCCTAGAGCCAAATAACGTAGTCCTCCAACCGAATATGGACACCTGCAAGCCGAATTTTGAATTTGTTTTATTGCGCATTTCGTATTTTCTAAAACTTTAAGTAATTTTTGATTAAGAAACTTAGTGGTTTCAAAGCGAGCAATGGCAACACTTTACGGGGGAAAACTTTTATCTCCAGCGCGCGAGACTGTCTATATGAAATTCTAAAGATAGGCTGTTTTTAAATATCTTTAGCCCAAATATATGTATGTGCATGTAAAAAAAAAAAAAACGCTCCTTTGGGCGTAATATAAAATCTGAAATCTTTTACATTTTTTTAATAGTGTGTAGATGTTTAGTTGAAATTTCACGATAAAGGGAGCCATACTTTATGTATAGTAAGAATAGATTAGACTGTTTATATATCCGTGAGACAAAACAGAATATTAGATCATACAAGTGGGACAAAGATCAATCAGGACAAAGAAAGATGACAGACAGTTTTATGATATGAAACATGCTGATCTTACCATTATTCTTCAGTAACATGTGGTCATAATATGTGAAAACTATAAATACGCTTTAGTAGCAGACTATATTTATTCTGAAATGTACTGTAGAGTTCCCCTTAGTTATTAACCTATTATTCAAATTTTTGTTGAGTCGATGTTTCCTGGACTCCTCAACTTCTGCTCGCATTTCCTCGCCAGGATGTAAATTTAAAATTAAGTAAACTGAGTATTTAAACGGGTGAATCTCGGCGTTTATTCAGAGCGTGTTTTTGCTAGCCAGCGCTCGTTTCGTTTCTGGAATCTTGCTGTTACGCTGATACGCCCCTTGGCCATTTCGAATAATTGTTCCGTCTGTTAGGTTTGTCGAGTCAACCTAAGTTAGCCGTAACTTAACGTGCTAATGCAGCACTATTGTGTTTAGACTTGAATTGGTTTATATGATAACGTTAAGTTCTATTACAAGTTGTCGGTATTATTGTAAAGCACGAAGTAAGTGTCTTTTCTGTTCATAGTTGGAAATAATAAAGGGTTATTTTCAGCCTTCGTATTACTTCGCGCCTGTGCGAGAATTCTCCAGGTTGATTTGTAGGATCTAGATTAGTTTATATGGCCTAAGAGGACTAGATGTTATAGTACAATAAAGTTATCTCACACAGCAGATTTCAGCCTCTAAGTATCTTACAATAAAACTTATCATTTTCTGCGACAAAGTTTTGTCTCACACCTAACATAGCATTTAACCTAAATTTAGAGCTTGATCATATGTTGTTCACAAATATTTTAAGAAAATTATTGTAAGAAATAATTTTTTCAATAAGGGCAGTGCTTGGAAGATAAGGAATAGACTTTAAAATTTTGCAGAAAAGTTTAAAATATAGGTGCATTTTGGTTATTTTAATTCTTTGCGCTCGAGAGGTGACTCTCGACGACCACTCCATTTGACGCGGTAATTCGAGCAGTAGCGATGCTTATTTAGGTTTGGTTTGGACAATATGGCTTCATGAGTTTTTTCCATAATTACATGCGTTTAAAACAACTGCCAATCTTAGTTAAGCTTCTCGGATATTTACACATGCTTCTTGAACGTTAGTTCGAACTCCACAGTCGTAACAATAGGAATATTATTTTCAAAGTTGCGGAGCCTACTAAGCATGGAGTGCGATGAAGGAACCTGTTCAAGTGAAGATGAGTTCGATTTTTCGTTGATGAAAAACGAAAATCGTCTCGAGGTGCTAGTTCGTCCGTGCGAAAAAGGGCTCAAACACAAAGGGCTAAAAAGGAAAATAAAACTCATCCATTAGATACAGAAATACTCTGTTATTTTTGTTATATACTACCTCACAGTTAGAGCTTTTACAAGAGTTCACTGATCAAACAAGTGGTTTTTTTTTAGTCCAAAGGAGCTTTGTCCTTCAGGGGCTATAGTTTTCGTTTTGCGTCAAATGCCCGTTTCACTTTTCAAACTGTTGCCACCAAATATTATCGCCCTGTTTTATATTTGAAGAAATTAAATAATGGAGAATCTTCATTAATGTATGTATGTTTCTCGCATTGTGATAAAGCCACGGTACCTAGAGCCATCCAATTTTGAATGACGTAATCCTACTGCAAATATGGGCATCTGGAAGCTGAAATTTGAAATTTGGAATTTGTTTTATTATCGATTTCATATTTTGTAAAACTTTAACGAATTTTTTATTAACAAACTCAAGGATTTCAACGCGAGCCATGGCAACGTTATACAGAAAAAAATTTTTATCTCCAGCGCATGAGACTGTGTATCGGAAATTCTAAGGATATGATCAGTTTAAAATTATTTTGCGATATTGCTCTTGAACTGAATTTTATGGTTTAGGTGCGAAGAACGTGATAATTAATAAATGAAAGTTACACACAAAACGTTAAAAAAAGGACCTTTTGGGCGTAGTAAAATCTGAAAGCATTCAGATTTTTTTTTTTTTGTTTGTTTTTATGTGTGAGATGAGTAACTGAGTCGATTGTGCTGTATTTGGTTTTATTCGGATATCTTCTGTGGTCGAACACCATTTATAAGATTTGCTCTTGTAGGTAAAATATTTGTTTTTTCAATTTAAAGAAACATGGTAAAAACGAAATGGTGATTACAATTTCATGAAGGCGTATCTAAAGATCTCTCATAATATAAAAGATCATTTTGAGATAGAGTATACGAGCGCTATCAAACTTATACTTCTGACACACGGTTGCTAGGTGTGAAGAATAATTTATGCAGATACGGTAACAAATTGTTGCGAGCGTACGGGCTCGTAACAGATTGAATGCAAAAGTCCGAAAATAGGTTAATAAAATTTATTCTTATCAAAAGAAATATATCAGAACTCTGGAATTTTTCTCAGAGATATTCGTACAAGTGTTCACAATGTCACGCAAAATAATCAGCAGTTATACCTGAAATTACTAAAAACGTTACATACAACACAATGCAAAGCGCATCTAAAGAGAAAGCTAACTCGAAATTCTCAATTCACATGGAAATAACTCGCAACAACCGTAACTAAACAATTGAAAGCAGATGCTCTCATTCGGCATTTATAGCTTTCAGCTGATCGCGAGAAATTTTTTGTACTTTCTTCTCGAGATTTCTGGAAAACAGTAAGAGAATGGAATTACGATTACAGCTAACATAGTGGTCAATTACATTTATTCGGTTTCAATACAAGTTACCGAGATATCCATTTACTCAATGTTAAATGCACGTGCCCCAGTATTCTTACTTTTCCGGCGTAGCTTTCTCTGAAATTTTGTCTTGCGCTGCATTGCACCGGAAAATACAAGAATTTTAATTATAATTCTACTAAAATTAGCTATCTAAATACAAAATTCGTAACAATATTTATAACTTTTGTTAAGAACCAGGTGGAACTGAGACTTTAACTAAGAGACGGTCGGGAAGTAACATAAATACGATTCTGTCCTTTTCACCTAATATCAGAATAATATATAGAGTTTAATTTGTGATGTGAAACGAATTTCTTGCATTTACGCATAAGAAACCTGCAACATGAAATAAAGGAAATTATTCACGATGTTCTTTAAGAAAGAAAGAGATTACAAAGACTGAAAGGAAATCATTGCTGATGTTTGCCCTTTTAATTGTGCATTTTGCATTAATATGCCATATAAATGGGGTTCAAAAAGTCGTAGAAATGTCATAAACTAAAACAAAAATTACAATTTTAAATTCATTTCATACCGATATTAGGAACAAAGATAGAAATTTTAATCATCTCTTTCGGATTTAGCTATTTTCATGATAAGGATGCGGAATAAACAAGCTGCAGTGCATTAAAAAAGAGCTGTCTGGTGTGCGGCAAACTATCATATCTATTGCTAAGTAAAGTGATTTTTAGCCCAAAGGGATGTTATCCCAGAAGGGCTATTAATCTCGAAGCGGTATTTTGCGTCGAATCTCTATAAACGGCTGTATCACTTTCCGAATGGTTGCCACCAAATATTATCTCCCTGTATTATATTTAAAGGAATTAAATAATGAAGAATCTGCATAAATCTATGTATGTTTCTCGCATTGTGAAAAAAATAACGATACCTAGAGCCATCCAATTTTGAATAACGCAGTTCTCCACCCGAATATGGGTACCTGGAAGCACAGATCATGAATTTCGAATTTGTTTTATTATTTATTTCATATTTTTTAAACTTCAACGAATTTTTGAGTAATAAACTCAACGATTTCAAAGCGGGAAGTGGCAACACATTGTACGGAATAAAATATTTTGATGTCCAGCGCGGGACTATCTATCGGAAATTTTAAAGATACGCTGTTTTTAAATATTTTTAGCTCAAAGGGGCGTTAGCTCAAATGTTCTCGAAACGTTTACGTATGTGTAAACAACAACAACAGCAACAACAACAACAACAAAAAAAAGCCTTCGTAATTTAAAATCTGAAAGCTTTCAGATTTAAAAAAAGAAAAATAAAATTTTTGGTTTCATTTATCTTGATATTACTTTTTTTTAATACGTTTAAAGCTTGAAATGATTTATAATTCAATTTTACAGAGCTAGTTTCTCGGAAATTTTGCTTACATAAGTACCTCCAATTGCATTTCAATATTACACAGTTTTTCAATGTTCTTTTTTTCTTCTTCGTTTCTTTTCTGAATTTTTCTTGTATACTCTTTTTAGAGATTAAACTGTTCAGAGGAGAATTTCTGTCGTTGAACCATAGGACAGATTTAAAAATAACTTTATAAATGACTTATCATATTTACATATATTATTTTT
Source organism: Stegodyphus mimosarum (assembly GCA_000611955.2). Taxonomy (NCBI): domain Eukaryota; kingdom Metazoa; phylum Arthropoda; class Arachnida; order Araneae; family Eresidae; genus Stegodyphus; species Stegodyphus mimosarum. The sequence goes on from KK117636.1 coordinate 24,785, forward strand.
ATATGAAATGCATCATTTTTATCTCATTTAAGGCAACTTCAGTGATGTTTTGAAAAGCATTCCAAACTTTAGCTATTCTGTAGCTGATAACTAAAGTGGATTTTCCACTGTTAAAACTGCCATAATTTTTAAGTGAAAATTAGAAGCATTTTTAAATCAAAGAGAAATTTAAATGAACTGAATGTAATCGCATATCACTGTATAAACTAAAAGATCGTAAAAGAAAGCTGATGTATTCATTAATTCATTACTACGCTGTTCAGAATAATTTTCCTACGTTCAATCCAGTGCTTTTCTTACTTTTTTATCTTCTCCCTAATATATGAACTACAAAATACATATAACAAAAATACTTGCAATAAATAAATAAGTAAATAAATCTGAAAAGGCTGAGATTTTTAACGATCTCACCAAAGTCTTAATATTTGACAGGATTCATCAGTATAGGTAGTATTTATTAGTAGTCGAATAGCGAAACATTTTATAGGCTACTAGAAGAATATAAATTTATGCTCACATACTTAAAATATATAAATGAAATTAGATAAAAATATTTAGTTTTTTTCAATTACATATATCATGAATCAAATGCATTTGATTTAAATCAATCGAATTAAAAAGTAAAAAAAAATATTAAGAACTGCATCTATTGCTTTTAAATAGCTTATTTTGCTAATCAATAAGATATAGATTAAATTTAAAACATAAATATTTTACATTTTGTCGAATGGCAGCAGTTTCGAATGCTCAGGGAAAATCGTGTGTCGAGGTTTCGACTAATAGCCCTCTTGGGCTAAAATTTATTTTAATTGCACAGCTTTAATTAAATTTGGTAAAAGTTGTTATATACAGTAAAATCATTTTTTTAGCCACTACAACCGCCACAGGATTCTTAGCCATATATGCTACTTAATATAAAATTATTCGTAGCAAATGTAAGAAATGTACTGGAATACTGACAGAATTTTAATAAATAACAGAAATGAGGGAATAAAAATGAGATATCTATGAATTTCAGTTCTTCTAAATTTCTGTCAGACACGTTTAATTTAAAATTCATCAATGGTAGAAATTTCAAGATTTTATTTTTAATCATATATAACCGAGGAGATTTTGGTAGTTAGAAAGAGCATTTTATGCAATACAAGTTTAAAGCACTTTTACTTATATTTTATTATTTTTCAGAGAAGTATTTCCGCTCGATACATTTAAGAACATTAATACTTTGCAAGGAAATAATTTTTTCATTTTCCCTCCTTGCAAAAAAAAAAAAAAAAAAAAAAAAAAAAAAAGGAATGTATTGCTAGCTAATAAGTAACAGAAAATCTAAAGGGAGAATTTTCCTTTCTGTCAATTAAATTCCGATGCTTCACATTCGCTTACATCTGATACAAAAAGTTTCAATTTTCATCTAAAATTTCACATAGATTATGGAGGCTTTTAAAAATTTATTTCCAAATTAATTCATGGGATTAAAAATATAATTCAGGCAAAATTCTAAATAAAACAGAAATTTATTATTTTGCATTTTCTGGCAATACTTATTAAGAATATGTAAAACACAGAAATGGCAACAATGTTTGATAATTCACTTGAGGAAGAGAAATCTAATTTAATGCTTGTGTTCTAAATGCAGTAATAAAAAAAGGCATCAAGCATAGTGCTGTTCCTTATTCTTCTGAATTCGTCATTCAATGGTGGCCATAAAATGTGCGTGAAGAATGACTGTTCCTACTTCTTGCTTCTAAACACGCTCCAGACAAGTAGCAATGGAACGCTGGCGTTCGCGTGTTTAGTAGCGTTGTAAATTTCGGTGATGCGTGACAAGAACAAGAAAGTATTTTATTTTTCATCGGCCATCTTCTCTTAGTCAGGGACAGAAAGATTCAGCTACAAGATTCTTAACCCAAAGTTTAAGAATCTTGCACAGGATTTTCAACATGTCAGCTCCCGATTAATTATTTCCTGTCTAGAAAAGTTTAGCTTCTTTATTGTGGACAAATGAAAAAGCTTCTATTACAAACTATCAGCGTAAAATAAAACAGGAAAAGTCAATG
>KK117636.1:26854-49420 GCA_000611955.2 Stegodyphus mimosarum
TGATAGCTTGTTAGATATGTTAAACTTTCAGTTTTTTGCACCGAAAAATGTGCCTTCTTGCTTGTTGGATGCATTGTTTATTTTTGCTTAGAGACTCTAATTTTAATTGTAAAAATGTTTTTTGAATTGTTTTAACTGTATTTGGTATGTTATGTTTGCTATATCTTTCAATTCTTAATGAAGAACTTTTGAGTTTTTATGTATTTTTGCCTTGCCGCGAAGTGAGAACTGAATTAACTGAATGAGGAATATATCACCAATGAAATTCGAGGAAATAAGTTTAAATGAAATGCAGCAAAAAATGTGTGAAATTTAATGAGCCGTACAAGGAAACCATACAGTGTCTACATAAGACTTTTTCTTAATTATAATTTCATTTTTACTCTCTTGTACGAAGTAGAGGAAGTATCGCAATAGCGAAAAACTTCGGGTATCCTATTTCAACGGAATCACCCATTTTGAGCATTCTGGAATCCATTGAGACTATTTTTGTTTGCCTGATGTCTTTACGTACGAACAGAAACAGGACTTTTGTTTCTAAAACGGTTTTTAAAATGGATTCAAATTGTACTTTTTTTGTGAATCTCTACGTACATACGTACGTACATATTTATTTCGCATAATCACAAACGATAATCCGTAGCACGTTGAAATTTGGTATATGGGACTTCTATAACATCTAGCTGCGTACTGCCTTTTTTTGCAATCAACAGTACCAAAAGTATATATATATATATACATATATAATGAAAGTAATTAAAAGTAAATTAATAAGCCCAAGACTTGCGCTAAAGCTGCAAAGTAATAAAGCAATAATTCACAATAAATTATAAAAAGAAAACTCTCCATATTACATCTCCAAGCAACGGAAATTCAATTTAAAAACATCATTGAAAATGTATTTTTCAGAATTAAAAAAATTTATAGAATTTTCAGTCTTCCTTGCTTTTAAACACAGTTAAGGAAGAAATGTACACACATACACACACACCCATCTCCCTTACGAGGCTTAAAAGTTCTTATGTAGCGTTTATTTTCACAGTTGTTCATCATTCTCATACTTCTAGCTACAACTGTGTTTTAAAGGATTTAAAAAGTTTCATGTTTTGACAATGTAAAATTTAAAAGAAAATTAATCTGAGACAAATAGCGAAATCTAACTTTGAATGCGGTCAGTTATAGCTGAGGAAGTTTTAAACTCATTATGAAAAACTAAAATTATAACATGTTTGACTCTCGTACGGTAAAAATTGAGCGGGATGATTATTTTCAAAATTTGCAATTTCTAATGTCATTTTCTAAGTGTCTTGAGGATTAAAAGTATTTAAAGTAAAAAATTAAGTTAAAGTGTAATTTAAAGATTTGCTTTTTCTTATGAGGTACATATATGAATAAACTAAGAGTAAAAGTGAGATTTGAAAAACATTACTGAAGATTAAACCGACAATATTTTACCGCCCTTGTAATCGCAGTACCACACAAGTTAAACTAGTTAATGCGATAAAAATAAATTGATTTGTTCGTAACTGTGTCTTTATAACCCGGAGTAATCTATGCATTATTCAGATGTCACTTTCGCTTGTATGCCCGAAATTGAGATAATGTTGTATAGGATGTTCTCACGAAGCTTTTTCATATTTGTAAAGGAATAAAGGGTGAAAAAAGCGAATCAATATCAAAATGCAAGGGAAACACATAGGTTTTCAATAATGCAAGTTACACTGAAAGGCGTTATATCTAGCAATACGAAATGAAGCATGGTGACATTATGGAGCTATATTTCAGGCATGAGGTCTGTGGCATGGCAGCGAAGGAAAATAATTATTTTATTAATATTGGTAATGGCAAAGTACTCGTGGGTAATTTATCTAAAGGCATAGATTAAAATTTCTAAAAGAAACTTGATCACATTCCCATTAAACATCGAAACACCACAAAACACAGCCATGATCCTTCCAACACATTCGCCAGGGTTCGAAGCCGGGTCGAACTACCAGCACTCACTGACTTTTAAATTTATTTTAAATTCAGTTATAGAGATATTAGTCTTTTCGGTGTGCGCCAAAAATATCGCGGCAAAGACATCTAACTGTTCGGTCACTGGCGGGGCCGAAAGTAGAGATAATGGAGTGGGTTGATAGTTTATCTAGAATATAGCAAATTGTATTTGTGGGTGAACAGAAAAGAAGAGTTAACTAGAGCGATGATTTTGCATGATTTTTTGTGTAATCCTGTCGACGCAAAGTTACTAAGTACTCCGATTTATGTTTCTAGCGACAGTTTCATGCTTTGCAACTGTTTCTACGAGAATTATTCGATGAAAGTATTAATTATTTATTATGAGACAAATGAGGAAACACAGAAAAATAACACGTAGTCAATTTTTAACCCAATCCCTATGATGTATAATGCACGAGTTCCAGTACTTCGGAACTGCATGGAAACTTTGTGAGAATTCTTTGGACTGCGACTATACACAGTACAGTTTTTCTAACTTCGGAAATGCTTGTCTTTGGTCGTTTCAGCCGTCAGAACGCACGAAATTCGCTAGGGGCGATGTTTAGTGAATGTGATGGATGTGTGAGACATTTAGATTTCATCCTTTAGATTTTTGTAATCCTTAAACGGGCAGTATGCGGTTGAACATTGCGGTCAAAATGCATGTGAATTAAGATGTCTTTCGTGTACTCTTATTATAAGATGAAGGTGCATTTAAGCATATCGGCATAAGACATACTGGTTACGTTTACTCCCTTTCTCCTGTAATATTAAAAAACTATCCTATTTGCATCCCAGAAGAGAGTCAACATGATTTTTTCTGTTGATGAGATGAGCTCCTCCACTGAAGTGATGCCACTTTTAAATTCCCTACACTTGTAAAGTTTTAGTTAAACTAACAAGTTTTATTTTAATTTAAATCTTTCTATCTCCTCTCTGTTTCAACTTCCCGTCAGAAGAAGCGCGTTTTCAGCTTATGCTAATTTTGAAGTACAGCGAAGTAGTATTTAAGCCAGAGGTAGAAACCTCTTAGCGTGAGAGAGCTTAGTCTCAGAAAGCCATAGTGCTTACTACGTGATTGCATTGTAAAACAATTTGAAGTGCGTTAGTATTAGTATATCTTGCTACGCACCCTTTTAGGTAGAGGCCAATCTCCGCGAATCGCTCTGTGAGCAAAATTTGATTTAAGTTCTATTTTAATTTAGTTAAATTTATTTGACTGTTAAGTTTGACCCAAGTGCGGTCTTTTACTTTCTGTACCTCTCCCGAGTTGGGAAGTGTGTAATTAATAGTGATTTAATAAAAGAGGATTTCAAATCCCTTCACGTGCAGTTACTATCCGGCCCAGCAGTACATCAGAACAAAGCTTACATTTCATCAGCTCACTGTTCCAGTTCAGGACCTGAGAAGAAACACCCTGGTAAATATGTCACAATGTTCTCTAAGAACACACACAGAATACTCAGTCCTGATACACTTACTTGTATACTTGTTGCAAGGATACATATGGATCACAGCACTGTGTTTTCATCCTGAGTTCGTTTAAAACCTTCACTCTTTAAAAAAAGCATCACTGTATATGTATAAGCCAGGCGCCCTTCTCTGCAATGGCAATTCCTTGCTTAATGATGTAGCATCATACTGGCAGCTATTAGTCATTTTTTGATCCACAAATATAACTCACGACAACTTATCAAACATCCACACAAATTTTAAGAACTGTATTGAACTATTAAGGTTTCTACTTGGATCACCTACGACTTTCTTTAGTGAGCGAGTTCTATCGTGAACGGAAAAAGCTGGCTGACAAACACTGCGGCAATAGTCCTATGATTGGAACAATACAAGTAAGCGTGGTTAGGGCGCGTCGTAAAATTGAAGTGGGTGAGACACATACATATTTATTCCTCACTGGGAAGTTCAAATGATCTTACATTGTTACCTGGTTGTTGCTGTACACTGATACTTCAGGAAATGATGACTGCGCAAAAACAGGTATGCGTCTATTGCCGCATGAAAATACCTGAAAGGTTTCATCAGGAATAGTCTGGTACAAAATATGACAATACAAGTAAAGGAAACTTCTATGTATTGTTATGATCCTCAGAGTAAAATTAGATCGTGCAGGTGAGCTTTGAAAATGAATTTCAGCAAGCCAAAAGTCAAGAGAGGATGCATTGCTGATATGCAAATGTCCTCTTACTTCAGTCGGACAGGCCACGTTTTCATAGTACTGCTAGGAGGACGTCCCCCATTATCTCTAAATGGTACACAATTGTATGTTTATCAGCTATCATGAGGAAAGTTTAGGATAAACGGCTACGAAATCAAATTATTTTCTAGTAAGAAATGCTCCAAGCCATGTGCAGTATGGACAGTGGAGAGTCCTCATGTATCAAAGAAATGATTGACCCTGATTACCGCCTAAATTTCCATCAAATAAATATTTTAGCCTACTTACAGCTCGAATTTCGCCTCGCTCCTTGTGATTCGTTTTTAAAATTTCCTAAAATTATGGAATAATTGCTCTAAACGTTACAATCTACAGCCCACGCAGCAGTTTTTGTCTTTGGTCGAGGTATTGATAATGGGCCTTCCCCTCATTTGCAGTTACTGCTTTCAGGAAGATCTAAATGGGTGCTAAAACGCATCAACTATAATAGAACATACGCCGAAAAACTATAACATCATACTTCGGCTATACGCTGTTTAATTTTGTTTGTCTAAGAACTTTTTATGATAATAATGTATAATGAAACACATTCACGTTTTGATAAAATAGGGAAACAAATCATCAAAGGAAAATGGTTACGGCTGACCGAGTCCAGAATGATCACTTTATACATATTTGGCTTTAGCACAATACTTGTCCAATTTACGTTTTTTTCCTTGTGGTCCTTTGTAAAACATCGATTGTACGCATCCTGATTGTCAACCAGTGTTCATAAAATTGCATTTCAGCATCTATTCTCTGGCACAGGGTTAAGAAATTGATTTTGAAAAATACAACTGAGAATTTGGTATATATAGTACTAACGAATTTAATTGTTGATCGTTCCTCGTGTTTGCATCATGTTATAAAATGTAGTCCATGTGAGCACCTCCCAGCAAATTCTCTAGGCATCGTGTTTCAAACATCAAAATAGCCCGCAACGTTGGCAACTAATCCGTGATGTGAACCTCCCACATCTGCAGACATTTCTTGCTTTCTCTATGTTATTGTGCATTTGATTGTGCTGTATTTTATATATATGTGTTTTCTGCCAGTCATTGACCTTGTCATATTCTGTGTTTCCTTTTCCTGTAGGCATTAAATTAAAATGATGAACTAAATCAAACAATAAATCATGTTATCTCCAAACTATGTTTATTAAATGTGGATCCATTCTTCCATGAATGGATCAAAGAGATATAAAACTAGTAGTACAGGAAACAATTACAGATTATATTAATTTCATAACAACGTATTACGATAACAATTAAATGAATTATGAAAATACATCATGGGCATTCATAAGTGGACGGAGATGAGCCTTTTCCACAGCTGCCATAATTCATGGCCTTAAGGAAAGGAAATTTAGTAGAGCAGCATGTGCCTTTTGTGTCGTCAGTACTTAAGTCCCACACCATGACACCTCCAAAGCCTTCAGAAGAAGCCCATTTTGCCTTTCGTGAGGCGTCTTCTAGGTCGTCATAGCTCACCCACTGGTCATCTTCATAGGCCCAACTTCCCACAGAATGATCTCTAGCTTTATTCCATCCATTTTTTATGTTGACGCAAATCTAAAAATAAATTCAATGTAAGAAAAGTTTATAAATTTTTCTCATAAAGCTAAAACAGTAATTTATCTTATAGGAAATGTTACTTCCTAATAATAAGTAAAATACTTTTTGAAAAACTGAATATAAGTAAAATCAGACATCAGATATTGCATACAGAAGTTATTTCAGTCGTTTTAATGATTAATTTGAATACTGCAATTATTCAGAATTTCTGAATACTAACAAATAATATTATTTTAAATTCAATATTTTAATATACAATCTACTACACAGTAACAGTGGACCATTAATTGGGTTAAGGATTAACAATCCTCTCTACAAAAAAGTTTATTTACTGAGGAATGATGGAACAATATTTTTTCACAAATCCTCAAAACGTAAAATAAAATTGTTTACGAACGAAGGATACTGTTATTAATAAATTTAAGTTAGTATATGACGCTGCTTTTCTGAACGCAGATTTATTAAGCCAATCACGTGACTACTTGTATTTTGGAGTCGAGAGTAGATATTTGTTTTAGCTAGATTCGCGATGCAATTTCTCTTTGGCCTGAGAATAAAATCGCATTTTAATACAGGCTATTGCTTGTTGTTATTAATCCGCATCGCTGCGCCATTAATTATTTTTTGATCCTGTTTCACCAGAGGATGCATGAGTTTTTTGGAAACAATAATTCCCTTGTGCTAAAGTTTGATTTTCGTACGATACGACGCTACGAACGCCGCATATGCCATTTTTATTACTTTCGATTCGTAGATTTGTTTACAAAGTTTCGCATCTTGTGTTTCATTTTGTTTTTTAATCTCTGCAACGAACATTTATTTGTCATCGCCTGATGGATAATATGTATTTTTCGAATTAATCAAATAATTCTGATGCTACGGACTGTTGCTGACTCATCTGAAAGAACGCATCTGCTGTATCAATTTAGGGTAAAGTCAATTTTACATTTTTCATGATGGATATGAAATCACTATAAGTAAAGAAACGAGTCTCTAAAGGCAATATAACGAAATTAAAAGATAAAATTAATTCTAAAATTGCTAATGCCGATGGGGCAAAAATCGAACTTTTTAAAAAGAAACTGAATATTTTAAGTGCAGATGTTTTACGCATATTTGGTAACATTTATGTAACATGTGAGGAAAAGGAAGTTGATACCTATGTTGAAGAATATCAAATAGTTTAAAATACCATTGATGATCTCTACTTGGATTTAGAACGAAAGCGTTGTTGCCTTGGTAATTTTAGTTTAGTTATGTTAAATCAGATACTACAAAAGTAAAACTTCCGAAATTAACTTTACCTACCTTTAATGGAAATTTAGATCAATGGATTACATTTAGCGATCTTTTTAAGGTCAGTGTACACAATAATGTTAAATTATCAGATGCTCAAAGGCTTTAATATCTTAAGAGCTCTTGTAAGCCTGAAGCTCTCAAAATAAATCAAGCTATACTTATTTCAGATTCAAATTACAAAATTGCGTGGGATTTACTCGAAGATAGATTTTCGAATAAACGTTTACTGGGGAACTCATTAATTAAGAAGCTTGTTACGCATCGAAATCTTTCTGATTCAGCGGACGCTATTTTGAATCGTGTTGACGTCACTAATGAATGCATTCGTTCCCTAAATGTTCTAGAACAAAGGGTTGAAAGCTTTGGTGACACATTGGTAACTCATTTACCCATAGAAAATTGAATAAAAATACACGCATTTGGTATGAGAGACACTTAAAAGGCGATCAACTGGGAACATTAAACGAATTACTTACGTTTGTAAAGGAACATGCTGGAACACTTCACAACAGTAAAACCAATTTGAAGGAAAGAAAGATAAGTTCTGAAGTCACATCGTTTGTTTTAGAAACTATTACAAATTGTCCTTATTGTAAGAAAGATCATTACTTATATAAGTATGATCAATTCGGTAAATTTCCTGTTACCAAGAGATTCAATTTTGTGAAATTTAATAAACTTTGTTTTAATTGTTTATGTAATGTGCATAATGTTAAGGCTTCTAAAAGCTTGAGTAGATGCAAAACGTGTCATAATAATCATCATTCATTATTGCATTTCACGAAATCTCGAGATACTGGTTTGTCTGCTATTGATAATAATGGAAATACACTGGTGTGCAAAAATTAAGGACGAAGTCGAAAAATTAGCATATCAGTTGAACGAAGATGCAGAGCGGACAGAAAGACCAATCAGGAGATTAAGTAAGGTGATGTACGGTAACACATGCGCAGATATGCAGGTAGACGTAATGGGGGAGTGTCTGAGTAGTATAAAGCATGTTGTCGGTGTAAGATCAGTATTTCTGGCAAAGAGATTACACGCCGTATAGCAGTTAAATCACACCGAGTCGCTGCCTCAGCGAGAAATGGCGAATAATCAATCTGTTAGACGACATCTGGATGCTTTTACCCGAGGTCGAATCATTAGGAAGTTGGAAGAAGGCCGCAGTGTGACAAGTGGGGCTGCAGAGTTCGGAATTGCTCACAGCATCGTTTCACGACTTTGGAGACAATTTCAAACTACAGGAACAGCTATCCGGGGGTTTAGTAGTGGTCGTCCACGAGGAACCACACCCGCAGATGACCGGTATATTGTCTTACAGGCCAGAAGAAACAGGCGGCAGACAGCGGGAGAAATGGCTAGACACACGACACAGGCGACTGGACGACCGATATCGCGTTTTACCGTGGCCAGAAGACTGCACGGTGGTGGTCTGTTTGCACGACGCCCTGTACGGTGTGTACCTCTAACGCCTGCCCATCGGAGAAGGCGTTCTCTGTGGTGCCGGGAACACCGGAATTGGAGAGACAATGAATGGGGACGAGTACTCTTTACAGATGAGAGCAGATTTAGTCTGAGTTGCGCTTCTAGACACACACATATCTGGACAGAGCGGGGAACACGCAATAACCCCTTCAACATCATCAAAAGGGACTGTTTTGGAGGTCGCGGAGTTCTCGTTCGAGCAGACATAATGCTTGGTAGACGGACCGACCTTCATATCTCCCAAGGAGGTTCGTGACCTGGGTCTGCTATTGTAACGAGGTTCTTCTTCCTTACATGCGTCTTTTCACAAGGGGTATGGGTCCTCAGTTCCTCTTCAGGGACGACAACGCTCCACCTCATCGCACAGTTACTGTCGAAGAGCTGTTGGAGAGTGAAGATATTGAACACATGGATTGGTCGGCAAGGTCTCTGGATCTAAAACATGTACGAACTTACTAGGGAGACCCGTGGCAGCACGTAACTTATCGCCAGTAACGATTCCGAAACTGCGATTGGTGCTACAAGAGGAACGAGCAGCAGTGTCTCAACAGCTCTTTAAGAACCACATATTCAGCATGCACAAATGATGTGAAACCTGCATAGCAGTCAGGGGAGATCATATCCCCTATTAAAGACCGGATGTTTCTTGCTGGACACCCATCACAGGGATGTTTCGGCCTTTTTATCCCTCTGATTTCTCTTTTAGTAAGTGTTGCTTACATTACTCATGTCCTTACGTATTGGGGATCTTACCGTATTAAATGTGTTGATTTGAAAAGCTTTTGTACAAAGTTATATTGAAAAAACCGTCTCGTCCTTAATTTTTGCACACCAGTGTACATTGTCCGTTCATGCAAGGGTATTTACTCCTCAAAATATGACAGAAAATACTATCCCAGATAACGTTTCTAATAATTTTAATCAGATACTCTAATTTTGTGAATAATGGAACTATAAACAAGGAAGTTTTGTTGTGCACTGGTGCAATTAAGGTTCGTGACGTACTAGGTAATTTTGTACAATGTCGAGCCTTGTTGGATTCTGGCTCACAGGGAAACTTCATTGCTGAGAGTTGTCTTTCAAAACTTTTTTCTGGATAGAAAAGATGCGAAGATCCAGATATCGTGCCTAGGATCAACCGCATCTCAAACAAATGGTAAACTGGAGATTACTTTCTCCCTTCACTTTGGTTCAGAACCTTCCTTTACAACTTCTGCTTTAGTTATAGACAAGGTTTGTGGAAACTTATTACATGTATCATTACCATCAAATATTGAGGATTCTTTCAGTGATCAGATTTTGGCGGATCCTACATTTTATGAATCTGTTCCAATACATATTCTTTTAGGAGTCAATGTTTTCATGTCACTTGTTTTGCGTGAACTTCCAACAGCTGTTCTTTCAAAATTAGGTTGGATTATTTCAGGAACAGCATTAGTTAATTCTTATGTGAATTCTTGCATATCGTTAAATAATTTAGAGTTAACTACTGATGAATTAGTTAAGACATTTTGGACTCTAGAATCAGTTCGGGAAGAAACTGTTTTGTCGAAATCCGAAGTAAAGCGTGAGGAACATTTTAAAACTTCTCACAACAGAGATAACTCAGGTAGATATATAGTAAGATTATCAGGACTACTGTTTCTTCTAGTTGATTTCGCGAACATAACTGGAATCCTGAGTAGGAACAGGGTGCCTACTAAAAGCTATGTTCGTGCATGTGTAGAAGATACAACAAAGATAAAAAGAGTTGAAATTCTTGGCCTTTTAAATTACTACGTTTGCAGTGCGCAAACTGCGAAAAACTACAATACGTCTTTTAACTTTCAAGAGGATAAACCTTTGGCCTGAAAGGCGGACAGTAACTGATGGCAATCTCACGTGAAGCCTCGTAGCAAGAGGACTCTCTCTTTCTCTCCTTCTGCTCTTTCTTGGCAGAAAGCCACATCTTAAATTCTCAAGCTTTAGCATGTACAATTTGCATAAACATATTCACGTGTTAATTCTGGCCGAAAGTGGAAAGTAAGAGATGGTAGTAAAGTTTTAAAATAAAATAAACGTTAGTTAAACTTAAGGTCCTTACAAGATTACCATTCAATATATCTCCATCAGAATTAGGAGATTCAAGGGAATTAACTTTGAGAATGTTTTCCCTTTTGGAAAATAGATTAGAATACCTTAACTGTATAACTTATATAACGGGTTTCTTGATGAATATTTGCATTTGCAACATATGGAAGTCATACCTGTTTCTGAACCTATCCCTCCAATAGCCTATTATCTACCTCACCACTCAGTATTTAAACCATTAAGCACTAGCACTAAATTAAGGGTTGTATTTGACGCATCAGCAAAAACATCCACTGGATATTCACTTAATGACCTGCTACACGTAGGTCCTAGAATTCAACCAGAGTTGTTTGACATTCTCATTCGATTTATGCTGCTGCTGTCTGTGCAAATATAGAAAAAATGTGTAGACAAATTCGTGTGCATCAAGAAGATACGAATTTTCAGCCCATTCTTTGGAGAAATCATGTGAATGAATCAGTTCAAGAATATCGACTACTAACGGTGACATGCAGAACTTCCCCTACACCTTTCTTATCAACCCGTTCTCGTCTCCAATTAGCTTTAGATGGACAAAGGGATTTCCCAAGGGTTTCGGAAGTTATCAAATCTTATTTTTATGTGGGTGATCTTTTAACAGGTGCTGCATCAAGTACTGCTGCCAAAAATTTAATACATGACATAGGTAATCTTATGCGTAGAGGAGGCTTCATACTTCGGAAATGGTCATCTAACATGCCTGATGTATTAGAAGGAATACCAAAAGAACTCAGAGAAAATGCACTGCAGTTAGACATTTTGAAGGAACAATCAAGAAAGGTGTTAGGAATAAACTGGCATTCCAAATGTGACACATTTAATTTTAACATTCTACCTTCTGTAATTTCATTTGTCACTAAAAGGAATGTGCTGTCAGAAGTTGCTAGACTCTTTGACCCCTTAGGCTGGTTAGCCCCAGTTATTATTTTTGCAAAAATATTTCTTCAAGACTTGTGGAGTGATAAGTTAGATTGGGATGAAACTCTTAATCCACAACGATCGACCATTCAAACTCGTTTTCAGGGAAAATTAAATTCGCTTAGTAATTTAAAAATGATTTTAATTGATAATCTAATTGATAATCATTGCAAGATAGAGTTACATGCCTTTTGTGATTTATCTGAGAAGGTGTATTGTGCAGGTATTTACGTCAAATCGTTTTCTGAAGAAGAAAGTAAGATGTAATTGATATGTGCAAAAACAAGAGTTGCACCATTTAAAGCGAAATCTTTCCCACGACTAGAACTATGTTCTGCGTTATTGCTAGCAAATCTACTAAAGATAACGATGAAATGCTTGAATGTTCCTGCTAGTAATTGTTTTGCATGGTCAGATTATACTATCACTTTATTTTGGATTGCATCTGAATCAGATATGGCTTCTTTTCGTAGCCAATCAAGTGTCGAAAATTCAAACTGCAATTCCTGAAGTGAACTAGAATCACGTTCAAGGAAAAAAGAATCCAGCTGATTGTGGTACTAGAGGATTACAACCTAATGAATTGATTGAATGTGATTAATGGTTGAATGGATCGTGGTTACAGAATTTTAATCCGGAATCTGTATCGGATGAACAAATGGAATTGGGCAGTCAAGAAGTAGCCAACGAAGAAAGAAAATACGTTATTTCAAATTAGTTAAAATTGATGATGTCTCTTTTCTTTGCAAATTTTCTTCTTGGATAAAATTATGTCGTGTCGTTGCTTATTGTTTACGATTTATAAACAATTGTTTGAAGCGCACTTCTAAAGAAACAGGACTTCTTGTCAGTGGAGAATTTAACAGTGCGAGTTGTACGATAATAAGAATTTTACAATATTCTGAATTTCCTGACGAAGTATCAAGCTTAAAGAGTGGAAAGTCTGTGAAATCGAACAGCCGAATACTTTCTTTAAGTTCATTCCTTGATGAAGGAGAAATTATTCGTGTTGGAGGACGATTAAGGAATTCAAATATTTTCGAAAATCAAAGGCATCCTATGCTTATTTCTCAAAAACATTTCATTTCGAAGCTGATCATTAGACATTATCATGAAATGTATTTGCATGCACCTCCAGCACTTTTGCTTTCTATAATAAGACAAAGGTTTTGGATCGTCGCTGCTAGATCTGAAATAAGAAAAATTATTAAGAATTGTGTTGTTTGCTGTAGACATCGTGCCCAAGTTGCAAAACAAATAATGGCTGACATACCATCGTCTAGAGTTGCAGCTTCACGAGCCTTTTTTCGAGTGGGGATGGATTTTGACGGCACATTTATGATAAAACACAGAGCAGGCCGTGGACAAAGAGGCTTTCAAGTGTTATGTTTGCATTTTTGTTTGTTTCACCACGAGAGTTGTTCATCTTGAAGTCGTCGAAGATCTTTCTTCTAAGGCTCGCGTAGAAGCATTAAAACAGTTTATATCCAAAAGAGGAAAACCAAAGGAAATATTTAATGACTATGCGACAAACTGCAAAGGTGCTAGCAAGGAAATACGTAAGGCTTTCTTTTTATGTCAGAAAAATGGATATCTCCATTCTTTCCTCACTTCAGAAAATGTTAAATGGAATTTCATTCCTTCATCCGCACGACATTTTGGAGGACTTTGGGAACCTGCTGTAAAATCTATGAAGTATCATCTTCGAAGATCAATGGGAGCAGCGATCTTGACTTATCTCGAATTCACAACCTTGGTAATACAGTTTGAGGCCTGTATGAATTCGAGGCCTTTGTTTCTACAATCTGATGATCGAAATGACATTAGTGTTCTGACACCTGGACATTTCCTCATTGGTACAAGTCTCACATCATTGCCCGAAGAAAATTTAGAAGAACCGAAAAATATTGTTGATCGATGGAAATTGAGACTATTAATTTTCCAAAATTTCTGGAAAAAGTGGAGTCGAGAATATCTGTCTGAGTTACAACATCGAAATAAGTGGAAGAAATCTCACGAAAATATGTCTGTCAACGACTTAGTCCTGATTAAGGAAGAAAACATACCGCCTCTTCAGTGGAAATTGGGTAAAACAATTCGCATATATCCCGGATCGGATAACAAAGTTCGAGTTGTGGATATTCGAACTTCCAATTGAAAAATTAAAAGACCTATTGTTGAGCTCTGTCCTTTGCCTGTCAAACACTATGAACTTTGAATTCTTTAGAACATTAGACGTTTTTAACATTGTTAAGTTTGATTATATACAACTTTTCTTCTATACTTTGTAACTAATATTTTCTTACAATTTTTCAGGTTATCTTGTATTTTCCTTTGAAGCTCTTGGAGTGCTTCAAGGGGCGCGGTATGTTATTATTAAATTTCAGTTAGTAGATGACGCTGCTATTACGAACGCAGATTTATAATGTCTATCACGTGACTACTTGTACTTTGGCGTCGAAAGTAAATATTTTGTTTTAGCTAGATTCGCGACGCAATTTCTCTTTGGCTTGAGAATAAAATCGTATTTTAATACAGTCCATTGCTTGTTGTTATTCATTCCCATCTCTGCGTCATTAATTAAATACAATAAGGGGGAAGAAATATGTGTAGGCTAATAACGTGATGGCAGATTAAATAAAAATATTCTGAATTTGTCTTTATGCACAACAGTATGTAACTTAAATGCACGCAATGCAGAATATGTAAATACTACGCAATAAAAAGAAAATTTTTTAACCAGCTTTATTGTTCAAGTTCTCTAATAATTATTGTTGTTCAATATCATTTATAACTTAGTTGCTTAATTTCTAAATGATGCTAATTTTTTTGTTATTTACAATATATTCTTTCTTTTTGTTTTGAAGATCGATTTAATTTATATAAACGAATAAACTCATTCTTCAGAAATTGCTTGACAATGCAGGCGACTTTTTAATTAATTGTATTTTTGTGTTAATTGCGATATGGGTTGTTCTGCTTCCCTATATTTAACTGCTTTCAGATAAATCATGATTTTGAGTTAACTACGGACCTCGTCCACAATATTATCTCTTTTGTTACTGTAACTCTCTCTAATAACATAGAAATGTTAATATTATTGCGATTATTATTAGTTGACCGATTATAGGATGATATTTTTAACTTACAACCAAAAACACTATCCTACAAACTGCACCAGTTTTATTTGCACAACCTGACATATACAGAATATGGGTACATAAAAATTATTTATCATTTATCACTTATTTTATTTATCATTTATCAGAAAGCGCTGCTTTTAAATTTAATTTAAATTAAGTTTAAATTCATCGTGGCAAAGAGAGCAAGATTGCGCCTGTCGTTGGCAAGAGTCTTGAGCACCATACAGGTGACAGACAGTACGCCTTCGCTCAGTTCCAACTTCGCCCAATTTTGATGCAGAGCACCTCGGGTTGACGGGTCTTAGAGTCTCTCACCCCTCTTTCCTTACCACAACCTCTAGAGAGGACTCTCGGCTCGCCATATACTTAGAGTACCCCCATGCTTCAAAAGACACTATACGTTTATAAACACCCATGCCTTCTCCGGGATTCGACCCGTCCTCTTCGGTACCGCAGCAGGCCTTCCCTAACTACTATACTGTCTGGCCGGCATATAGAAGATTTACTTATGTTTGGCTTTAGTTGGCATTAACCGTTCAAACATTTACTGCATTATTAGCCCGAAAGGGGCTATTAGTCTCGAAATCAGAGTTCACTATAAACAGCGTTTCACTTTTCAAATTTTTGCCACTAAATATCAGGCTGCCCTGTATAGAAGCAATTAAATAATGAAGCGTTTGCATGTACGCATGTATGTTTTTCGCATTGTGAAAAAACGGCGGTACCTAGAGCCATCAGATTTTAAATAGCGTAGTCCTTCACCAAACATCTGCATCCGGAAGCTCGAGTTTTGGTTTTATATTTCATATTTTGTAAAATTTTAATGATTTTTTAATGAACAAACTCAAAGATTTTAAAGAGAGCAATAGCAATTTTGATCGAAATAAAACACTTTTCTTTCCACTGCGCGAGATTGCTACCATTCGGAAAAACGTAAGATGTTTATTTTTTAATTTTAATTAACAAACTGGGCTGTATTAAAGCAATGTGTTACAGCAGAAATAAAATATATTAAACCACGCGCCAGAATGTAGCTATTCAGTAAATCTTGAGGTGCATTTAAATTTAATCTGG
The DNA here is from genome assembly GCA_000611955.2 of Stegodyphus mimosarum. NCBI lineage: Eukaryota > Metazoa > Arthropoda > Arachnida > Araneae > Eresidae > Stegodyphus > Stegodyphus mimosarum. The sequence goes on from KK117636.1 coordinate 42,670, forward strand.
AAAGTTAGTGAGTAATAAACTAAGCGATTTAAAATCAATAAACACATATTAACACAGGTAAACAGATTGACTGATTTAAATAAAGAAGCACTAAAGAGAGGTATCTAATTAGAAATACTGAATATTTTAAGAAATTACTCAAGCTCGACTCATTGAAATCATTACATATTCTTTTTATGATAACTATTTCCGGCGGCTAGCTAGGTTTTAAAAAATGATCATAGGGAACATAATAATATGTATGGCAACCTCAAACGCTCTATCGATAACTCTAAAGATACGTTGTTTTTAAATATTTTGTGACTTTACTGTCAAATTGAACTTTATATGGCTTAAGGGCGAAGAACGCGATATTTAATAAATAAAGTTAGCACTTAAAAAGGTAATAAAAAAAAGAGCAGAATGTTTTTTTGTTAGCCGTCTTACTAAGAAAATTGAACAATTATATGATGAACTGAGAAAAACTGAAAAAGATATAAAAATATATGCTAACACTTAGCCCTGCATCGGGAATTTGAAATATATGCTATGCAGCTTTTAAAAATTTTGTTATTTTACTGTTGAACTGTATGTGGTATATATGTAAGGAAAATGATATTTAATAATAAAGCTAAAAGACAGGAAAAAACACTCTAGGCTGTCCAGTGCAGTACAATTAAGTGAGGAAGTTATCTATCATGAAAGCCGCAAGTGGACCCAAGTATCGGTCTTCTCCTAGAATTTAATAGTGGAAGGTGCTAAAGTACTTCATTGACGTACATTCCTTGGCATTTTTAAAAATGCATTCATTTGCTTTTTTCAGGAGACTTTACAGGGGCTCAACTTTTAAGTCACTGTGCAAATGCTCGTTTCTCACATAGTAGTGAGCGTTAGTCATGAATCTCTGGAACTTTGGCTATACTTCTATATTTGAAGTTTATAAATGTCATTTTTTGTTGCGGCCGCCCATCCCGGGGAGGGATAATTGAGAATGGGCCTGATTACTGAGAGATAGACTAATATTTTCTTAATTAGGTCGAGCTTAGAACATCTTCCTATGATGGGAAGCAGTGAGTGCATGTCATATAGAGCTTTCTGTCTGACAAAAGTAACATGGTCGGTCTATGTGAGGCGGTCTTTAAATGTAGACCACATATTTGGCTTTTTCACAATTGGACAGGCTCGGTGAACAGAAGCAGGTTCTTCTTGATGACGCTGTTCCTCTTGTATTTTCTAATTATTACCAAATGGGACTTTTGGGCGTTAATAGCGACTTTCCAACGGCTGCAGCATTCTTCGATGGCAGGAATGTTTCCTACAGCTTGCGTATGGCATGAATGACATTTGCTGATTTAACGGCTAATGCCGTGTCATCAGCATAACATGCCAATAGAGAACAGAATATCCATTCAATGAAGTGGCTGGAAAGTGGTTTTTGGAAGTCAGAGACGAAGTACAGGTATAAAATGGACCCGATAGTGGAGCCTTGAGGGACGCTGACTGAGATAAAAGTTTCATCAGATAATGCATTTCCCACTGAGACGCGGAAGCACCTTTTAGAAAGAAAATAATGGAGCAGCAGGATCAGTTCTCTATCAAAGTTTGAAGAGAAGTCCCTCTTGCCTGACGCGGTTGAAGGCTTTCGCCACGTCCATCATGAGGAAAGCAAGATTTAACTTGTAGTGTAGGGCTGAACTGGCGATACGTAATTCTGGTTAGCGGCTTCGTCGTCGAAAAGTGAAGGAAGAAGCCTAATTGTTCCGGCGTGAGCAGATGTTGATATATCTGCATTTTTTTGAAAACGACTTTCAAGAAGTTTTCCAAGTGACGACAGCAGACTTATGGGACGATAATTTTTAGGCTTGATGTGGTCCTTGTTAGGCTTTGGGATTAGGATTATCTTAGTTGTTTTTTCCACTGGGCAAGAAAGTATGAGTTGTGCAGACAGGCATTAATAAGCGAAGTTACCTTGGTGATGAGATTTCTGATGGCTGCATTGGTTATTCCATCTGATCCTGGTGCTTTAATAAGTTTCAATTCCTTGATTAAATGCGCAGTTTCAATGGGCGTGGATGAGGTCGGAATGTTGCGAGCTGAAGGTGAGCTGAGCCAATCACGAACGTGACGCAGCACTTCCGATTCAACGCCGCTATCTATTGGCCACACATTCATAGTGAATTGATCCTTCAAATGTTGTGCAAAAATTTTTACGTTGTCCTGGCTTGCAGTTTATATGTTGTTTCTGCTGATGATCGGCCGTTGGCAAGAAAAGGAGTTTTTAATGGTTTTCCAAAAAGAGCTATCACTGGGGTCAAGACCGCTCTTTTTATCATCCCAAATATCCTGTTTGTGCGGTTTAATAGAGGTTTTAATCTCTCTATTAAGTCTGTTGATTGATATTTTAATTGCAGGATCCTGAGTAAGGTGAAAGTTCTTTTGAAATTTGTTACGCTCACGCATCATGTTTCTGATTGAGCTAGGAAGTTTGAAGAAGCGGTCTGCGGTGTTGACAGTTTCGGAGGCCTCATTGATTGCATCCTGAATGCTGGTGGTTTACAACTGGGATTGACGTAGTTGAACTATTAAGTCCAAGATGTCAGAACGCTCAGGATTGACTGGTCTCTAGGTGTATTCCTGAGAAGCGTGGATTGTAATTGGGTTATTTAAAATGTAGCGATGTAGCCCGTGACCATTAGCATTGCTTTTCCTGCAGTTCAAATCCTTATATTTGGAGTTAAAATCCCTTACAACAAATTTCTGCAAATCTGTGGTGAAGATTTCATCCAAAATTTAATCTGTTAGATTTTTTTGGGGGAGGGGGTTGTAAATTGCACTAAATTAGCACATTTCCATAAGTAGGAAGCAGCACATTTGCAGTAAGTATTTCAAATCCGTTGTATCTGTTTTCACTGATTAAGTAAGAATCATAGTTCTTTTTAACATATACGATAGCATCACAGCCACGTGAGTAAAGCTGTCACATCTGTAAAAGCGGTAATTAGAAATACAGAGTCTTTGTGCAAGGGAAGCATGGGATTCGGAGGTGATTCCAATAATCTCCTCGTGTTCAATGAAGAAATTTTGCACTTACGATAACCTGCTGTGGAGTGTAGAGGCCACAGGCATCCCAGATCATGACACGAATTGGAGCGCAATTTGAAGTGTCCATGCATACAACTGGTAGTTGATTCCTGATTAGTGTTTCTGATTCTAGTTTTATTTAGTAAGGAGGGGAATTCCAGAGTCTCGAATTATAGAGACTAAGTCCGTAAGATTTTTCAACACCTATTTTGCCTCTGTAATTGCCTCCGGAGGAAGTCCAATGTTAAAATATCTAGCGTAGGGTTTATTTGTTATAAACCTACTCGCATAGGACTTTGTCTTGGGGATTTTATGTAGTTTCGGGAATTTTTCGCAACCCCTGTAGTTTGAAATATGTCCCAGGACACAGTTGGCGCACGTTCGTGGCTACTCTTTGCTTTTTCGGCACTGGAGCGACTCATGGTTTTATCTGCATAGTACACAGCTAGACTGGTGGTTGCAGTGAGTATGGGTGTAGTGGTTCCCTTGGCAGAGAAAGCACTGAAAGGGTCCCGTCCATCCTTTGTATTGCTCTATCTTTACTTCCACTTGCAGAAGGTAGGAGATCCTGTGGATGCCGTTGGAGTGCTCAATTCGAGGGAGGGTTACGAGAAACAGAGGAAGCTTCATTATCTCAGGATTGCATCTGCGGGTAAGCTGGCTGACGAAATGCACATGAAATCCGAGATCAATCAGTTCGTTTTGAATGACCTCAATTAATATATAAGTGAAGACTGTAGATCGCAACTTTCAAATTATTGCTCTCCGGGAGCGGGTAAGAGTTAAAGTACATTCCACCGTCGCGGAGAACTTCCGTCACTTGCCCGTAAATTGTGTCACTGTGGATGAGGATTTTGATCCCATCTCGTATCATTTCCGATATGAAGTCGCGCTCACTGAAATGTTTGGCCAAGAGAAGCTTTCTCAGGTCATATTAAGTGTATCTGTCTTCTTTTACAATGGTGGGCGGAACTTTTGAGTTCTTTCCTGCATTTTGTGACACTGTGAGAAGGATTTGCGCTTCCCTCGTCGAGTCATTAATCTCTATGGGCGTGGTTAATGTTGCTGCTATGCTGGGAGTGGAGTCGCTGATTGGCTGTGGTGCCTTTGATGGGGTCGGCGTTGGCGAATCAGAAGCAGGTGCAGTTTTCACAGCAGTGACCTGTGAAGCCTTGAGGCTGCTTGACTTCAAATTTGCAGGCGTTCTGCCCCTTCCTGGTTTTCGTTGTCTGAACGTTTTAGTGACATATTAAAATCAAAATGAATTAATCATTTAATCCTCTTAAGGGCTGTCGACATCAAGCGGTGTCTCGTATTCAAACTCATCTTCAAATGAGAATCAACTGCAACTAAAACGTTATACTGAATGTCAGGGATGAGCCGCCGTTTTGAAGTTGGTTGGAGTCGTCAGTTTTTGAAGTTTGTGAAGGGGTACAGTCTTCTTGATATTTTCAGTCTCAGTAAATTCCGAAATTGTCATCGTCGCAGCTGACTCGTGGTGAATTCAGAGCACCGAGTGCGTGCATCTTGTTAAATTTAGTGCAAATAAAAAGGTTATTTAAAACCTTCTTCTGCAGTATCTATTTTTCAAAAGCTATTATTATTCGCTACTTCGTATTCTACGTAGGGTCTACATTTTATGCTTCCAAAAAGAGTGAGACGCTATAAAATTTGATATGAAACAATACAACTCTTCATTGTTTTGTCCCTATCCTCAGTATGGAACATCATTTGAATAAGATTTTGTGAATCAGAAATTATTGTGAAATAAGCAGTTTTGCAACCTGTTACACGTTATAAATCTTCTGTTACCTGTTATACACCACATACATAGTTTTCATACATATTATATACGTATTAAAAGAAAGCCTCATCATCTGTAAGTTCCACTAAAACTATTTAAGCTGTGAAAACCACTGCTCGCATATCCAACACTACTGATTGTAAACGTGTAGGAAAGTTTACGCCACAAAATAAAATAAAATAAAAAAAGAATTGTATTTTAATAAGTAGTTTTTTTCCAAAATATAACAACGGAAGACAAATAAATAACATTCTTATATCTATGCAAAAACATGCATGAAATAACAACTGTCAGCTTTCACAAATACGCTGTCCAAAACCCAAAACTTTGCCAGTCCAACTGTCAAAAGAATAACCGCTAGAAAAGGCAGTTTTATGTGATAATAAAAATAAAAAAACCCCAAAATTTAAGCAAACAACTAGAAACAGAAGTTTTTGCGAAAAGTCAGGCAATATGAAAGGTTAAATTCGCTTTCCTCTGTGAGATAATAAACGCCTTTGCTATCGAAATAAAAATTATCTTGAAGTAAAAGAATATTATTCTGTTGAACGATAAAACGCACGTGGTATGTTAATCGTAAAAGGAGATATAAATATTCTTTTTTCAATTATAGTTACGTCGTGCTTAGAAATCGATTTTATCTTTCAAATTCCACTATATTCTAACAAAAATCAACTCCGATTAGCCTGTGTAACAACTGAAACGGCATCTATGTTTAACTCAAAATCACGTTTTATTTGGCAGCAGTTAAAAAAAAAGAAAAGGAAGACGAATATTTCATACTGAAATTAACATAAAAATAATATTAATAATTTACTTGCATTTTTAAGGATTTAATTTATGGAATAAACTTATTCAGTTATGAAAATTAAATCACTGTTCAAACAAAAAGAATGCACTGCAAGAAATGGCAGAATAAAAATCATTAGGAACATGGTTTGTTTTGGTTTAGTTCAGTGATTCTCAACGCGAGCACACTGGAGGGAGGGGCGAGAATATCCAAGAGAAAATATTATTTAAAAAAATTTATTAACTAACTGAAAGAAAAGCACACATACACATAGAAAACAAAATAAATTTCGACATATTTAATAATTAACTTATTGTTACGTGCGTACGGGTTCGTTATATATTGAATGCACAAGTCGTAAAAAAAGTTAACACAAATTTATTCTTTCCACAAGAAATAAATTAAAATGCTGAAATATTTCTTCACAAATCTTCGCACAATATCACAATATCTCAAACGTTTCTCAGTTCAAAACAGATAAAATAGTTCTATCTCACAGCGAAATCGCTACAATCAATACAGCATTAAGTAAACAAACAGCGGTTCGCTTTTTACAGCTACAAGTATAACAGAAACAACAACAACAACTAACTGAGATGAGTCTAGTCTAGTCTGGAAATCTATCGCCGGGATACCACATAAGATGCGGTGTATCCGGCTCACTGAAGTTTGCAACAAAGTGCTCCTAATGTATTTTTCCTGACAAGAACTGAGATGAGTCTAGTCTAGTCTGGAAATCTATCGCCGGGATACCACATAAGATGCGGTGTATCCGGCTCACTGAAGTTTGCAACAAAGTGCTCCTAATGTATTTTTCCTGACAAGACTGAGATGAGGTGTTTCACCTCGGCTTTTATAAGCTTTTTAATTATCAGTAGAACAATCACGATTTTTCTAGATTTTTCTGGATGGCAAAAGTAATTACGAGATCTTTATTTATTAAGCATTAAATGCACGCGCTCTTTTATTTTTATTGTTTATTTACTTTATTTATTAAGCATTAAATGCACGCGCTCTTTTATTTTTATTGTTTATTTTATTTATTTTTTTTTGACGTAGCTTTCTCTTCAAAAATCGTCTGCGTTGCTAAGGCAACA
>KK117637.1:0-27313 GCA_000611955.2 Stegodyphus mimosarum
GGTGGTTATTCTGGCTTTTGACAGATGGTCACATTAATGTGACTGGACTGTGTATATACACTTATATAATACTCATACGATTCTAACATATATCTTTAAAAAATTTAATTAAATCTTAAACATCTGTATATTACATTAATTTACCTGAAATGCAATGAATTCAATACTTTTATACACATGTATTATTAGGCCAGTATAACATTTATTTATTATAGTAGTCTCTTTCCTAAAAGCAAAAGAATACTCATAACAGGGATCCTGAAGGACAATAAGCATAATAGAGTTTATTCCAGCATTCTTAAACTATGGGTCATGACCCCAAGTGGGGTTGAAAAAATTCGATTCAGATATGTGAACTTAAAGAAACTACAATTAATAAAACTTCAAAAAAATTATAGTAATGAGATTAATCACCTGCCATATAAAGTGCAAAAGGAATTTGTAGAGCTTTTGAGTGACTTAAAACTTGATATTTCACAAAATTCCTTGAACGAATTCTGGTTGAGCAAAACCTGATTTTTCCATTATATCTGAAATAATAAATGTTCTCTCATTCAGCACCACATACTTATGTAAAATGACCTTTTTCAGCTTTAAGGCTGATTAAATGCAAATGTCGTTCAACACCGAAAAATATTGAAGATGCTTTATATCTAGCAGTGTCAAATATTGCACGAACATTTAATTCGTTATAAAAACAGGCACATCTGTCTCAGTAAAAGTTTCTTTCATTAATTTTTGCTTGTTTAAAATAAATCCTAAAACTCCTTTTGATATGTATATTAATTGCAAAAGACAAATTATTTATGAGAAAATATTTATTTTTATATCTTTACTCTATATTTAATATCTGGGGTCGCGAAAAAATCTCACTGGTGAAAAGGGGTTGCAACTGAAAAAGTTTAAGAAGTGCTGGTCTATTCTGCATGAACAACTAAAATTCATTAATATTTCTGGTACTTCTTTTTGGAAAGAGAAGGGAACTCAAGCAAAAATATTAAGAATAAAAATGTGTATATTATTAAGCTGCGGGCAAAGGGGTCTATTGTGCCCCACGCACCTAATGGTCCTCAAGATAGTATGTTCTTTATATTATATTACTCTGTTTTTTGGGAGAGGTGCCCAAAAGATGTGTTCCAAGAGCCAGTTAAGCTTGCTTTGCCACTGACTGGCACACTGTATTTGAAATGCTTTGATCATACCTTAAATAAAACATTGTTAAACAAAGTCTTAAGAGGTTTTAATTTCTATAACTGCTTATTATAATAATAGTCTTCTGTTTAAACAAGTTATTGCAAAGTCTACTGATGCATAAAACTACCAAACTTCTGGCAACTCAGTATGGATTAGAGCAGAATAAAAAGGAAAAACAGAGATACATAGAATTATTAGTTTTATTCTAACTTGTGCGGAGGAATGCGAGTTAGAAATAAACCTCAAGTCTGATCATATATATTTATTAATAAATATTTCCTTATTTTTTCTTAACATAGTTATTAGCATAGTTAACTCACTTTTTAATTAATCAAATCTCATCATTAGCAGTGGCAATGAAATTTCGAGATATGAGAAAAATCAAGGCAACCTTATTTAATGAAAATAAGATGAATGGTTGGAATGCGCTTTAGCCCACTGCTTGGCGGCGATTGTTTTTGAATGGGCAATAAACGCGCCAACATGGGTAACTCCGTATATCCGTGCACGTTGCCTACATTGTGCAATTCGCTGAAGTTTTTTTTTAAGTTTAAAAGGAACGCTGTGCACATGGCATTTTCTTGTAATTAATGGTTGGAATGCGCTTTAGCCCACTGCTTGGCGGCGATTGTTTTTGAATGAGCAATAAACGCGAACATGGGTAACTCCGTATATCCGGCAACATGGCCGACTGTTTGTACGTTGCCTACATTGTGCAATTCGCTGAAGTTTTTTTTAAGTTTAAAAGGAACGCTGTGCACATGGCATTTTCTTGTAATTTATTTTCGTTATTTTAGCTTATTTTGTTCATTTGTGTACGTTGCCTACATTGTGCAATTCGCAGATTTCTTTTTAAAGTTACAACAGAACGGTGTGTACATGGTATCGTTTGTAATTTTAATGCCCTTTTAAAAAAAAATTCCTTCTTTCTTCGATGCCATTTTGGTTACGTTTTCGCGGAGCGTGTCGAGAAGGTTATGTAACGGCATAAACTGTGTAAGTATTACAACATAAAATGTAAATAATTAAACCTAACTGACAAATATTTTAATGATCATAATGTTCGTTTTGCATATTATTTTATTATCTTTTTGTGGCAACAGTTTCCATACTAATTTATGCTTTAGAATTCTATATTTTGTTTACAATAAGGTTTTCGCGGAGTGTGTCGGGAAGGTTGCAATTGCAAAGACGTTTCGCAGAAACGCGCCGAATTGGCGATTTTCAAAACATCGCCAAGCAGTGGCCTAAAGCGCATTTTCACCTAATTAATTTTCGTTATTTTAGCTTATTTTGTTCATTTGCGTACGTTGCCTACATTGTGCAATTCGCAGATTTTTTTTTTAAGTTAAAACGGAACGGTGTGTACATGGTATCGTCTGTAATTTTAATGCCCTTTTAAAAAAAATTCCTTCTTTCTTCGATGCCATTTTGGTTACGTTTTCGCGGAGCGTGTCGGGAAGGTTATGTAACGGCATAAAATGTGTAAGTATAAATAAAATGAGTATACAAAAGTATAACATAAAATGTAAATAATTAATTTGGTGAAAATGCGCTTTAGCCCACTGCTTGGCGATGTTTTGAAAATCGCCAATTCGGCGCGTTTCTGCGAAACGTCTTTGCAATTAATTGCAACCTTCCCGACACACTACGCGAAAACCTATTGTAAACAAAACATAGAATTCTAAACCATAAATTAGTATGAAAACTGTTGCCACAAAAATATAATAAAATAATATGCAAAACGAACATTACGATCATTAAAATATTTGTCAGTTACCTTTAAATTAATTATTTACATTTTATGTTGTAATACTTACACATTTTATGCCGTTACATAACCTTCCCAACACGCTCCGCGAAAACGTAACCAAAATGGCATCCCAGAAAGAAGGAATTTTTTTTAAAAGGGCATTAAAATTACAAACGATACCATGTACACACCGTTCCGTTTTAACTTAAAAAAAAATCTGAGAATTGCACAATGTAGGCAACGTACACAAATAAACAAAATAAGCTAGAATATAACGAAAATAAATTACAAGAAAATGCCATGTGCACAGCGTTCCTTTTAAACTTAAAAAAAACTTCAGCGAATTGCACAATGTATGCAACGTGCACAAATGAACAAAATAAGCTAAAATAACGAAAATAAATTCCAAGAAAATGCCATGTGCACAGTGTTCCTTTTAAACTTAAAAAAAACTTCAGCGAATTGCACAATGTAGGCAACGTACACAAATCAACAAAATAAGCTAAAATAACGAAAATAAATTACAAGAAAATGCCATGTGCACAGCGTTCCGTTTTAACTTAAAAAAAATCAGCAAATTGCACAATGTAGGCAATGTGCACAAATCAACAAAATAAAATAAATTGCAAACGATACCAGCGTTCTGTTCTTCAGCTGAGCCAAATTATTTCAATAAAAGGCAACAAAATATAAAAATTAAGCAACTTGCACTTCCAATAAAGTAATAAATGTACATGTACATTCACTCACCTCTCTCAGCATCACAGCTAAATCCATACCGACTCGGTATTTAGCGAAATATAAGGTACGAAAATAGCAAACACTCAACACAAAAACACTGCATTCAAAGAATACAACGACAACTGAAATAACTACTTAAATTAACACGTAAGAATTTCGAATAAACCGCTACGTCATCTCACATTACCACGAGGCCACGTTGGCCTCGACATTACCAATAAAACTGTTCTTTATAAAATAGGAAATACGCATGCGCGAAAACTACATGTTTCCGTAGCTTCAAAATACCCAGTCAGCCATGTTCGCGGATATACGGAGTTACCCATGTTGGCGCGTTTATTGCTCATTCAAAAACAATCGCCGCCAAGCAGTGGGCTAAAGCGCATTTGGGCCATTAATTTAAACCTAACAAATATTTTAATGATCGTAATGTTTGTTTTGCATATTATTTTATTATCTTTTTGTGACAACAGTTTCCATACTAGTTTATGCTTTAGAATTCTATGTTTTGTTTACAATAGGTTTTCGCAGAGCGTGTCAGGAAGGTTGCAATTGCAAAGACGTTTCGCAGAAATGCGCCAAATTGGCGATTTTTAAAACATTGCCAAGCAGTGGGCTAAAGCGCATTTTCACCAATGAATTTTCTACTTACAAGTAAATGAAAAAAACACTATACTTAACATTTCCAATTTGGTGTGCTATGTAAGTAATAATATGATAGGTTACGTGTGAAACGAATTACAGAGTAGTGTTTTGTAAATTATCTCAAATGTTAATACACAATTTCAAATATGAATATGAACAAAATAGAAATATTCAGCGACAGAATTTTTTTACTGCTAGTATACTGTAATGGGTTTAAAAAAAAAAAAAAAAACCGTACAGCTACACTCCAAATAAGTGCACAATAAATACTGATATTTGGTGAGAAGTATAACAGTTACATGTAAAACATAACATTCTCAGCTTCGAAATCTTCAGATATAAGCAGTTTCTGAACTATTTCATACCCAACTAATGAATAAGGTATAAAATCCTACTTATAACTGCATTGTATCATTGTCATTTTACATTGCAAATCATAATACTTTAAAAGGATATGATAAACAACTAATAATGCTTCACATCAGCATTCTTAATGCTTAAAAAAATGCAGAAATTGTAATTTTCAATTTATTTTTTTGTAAGGAGAAAATTTAATTTCTTTTATTGATTTTAATGCTTAGCAGATTGTTAAGACATGAGCATGGATTCCATGAAAACTGTACATATTAAAATTTTATCTTAAGATTTGAAATTTTGGGAAAATACTAAATATTATTATTACATATAATGAAAATTGTACTTACCGACATCCTCGTAAAATTGAAGACTAATTCCTGATAATTCTCTCGCAGGTGAGACAGCAAAGCAGAATGACAGCCATGCATAGCTCTCTGCAAATAAATACTTGTTGCCCATTCCTTTCGTGGCTTTTCTGCTAATGTCTCATACATTAACTATATATGCTGCAATAAAAAACATTACGCAACAAAATACGTTTTCGTTGCTTTTTGCTCACAATACGTTTCGGTCGAAGCATTTAAAAAATAACGCGGCTCAAAATTCGCAGTACTGGCGAAATATCATCAATTCAAGGCGAAATATCATCAGCTACGAAATGTAAACAAATGAAAGCGCGCGCGATTTCCCGCTTGCTTATTGGCTGTCGCTAAAGGACGCTTCGAGCAAGTAGGAGATGAGGACTCTGGCAAACGCCGTTTCCTTCAGTCCGTGAGGCATGGTAAGTTAGAAGTTGGCGAGCAAACGGCCCAACTTCGGAATTCTTAGGTAAGAATTGTTTACTAATTCTGCAGGAAGGAAGTATTGAATGTTCTCTTTATCGCAATATTTGGCGATATAGTTCCTTAGATAATTATATTTTTGACACTCATTCAGTCTATGCTCGAAATTATCTCGAACTTGACAATTTTCACATAAAGGAGAACTTGAAAGTTTTAACTTAAATTTAAGGTCGTTTGTGAAGATACTTCGAGTGAAGATTTTGTTAATCTTGCATTCCATTTTCCTTCTGTCGGGGCAGTCGATATTTAGGTATTTTGTGTTTAAAACATTTTTGAAGTGACAATAATACTTGGAATTCTGCTAGATTGTTTCGAATTCCCTATCCTTGTCTTGATTAATTTCTTTTTTGATAGCCTGCCATGTATAAATCGGAAGGATCGGAGTATTGCGTGAATAAACCGCCTGTTTTGCCATGGAGTCTGCCCTTTCGTTGATCTCGATGCCTTTATGTCCAAGTATCCAGCAGATTACTATCTTATCATTTGGCATATTTTTGTGAATTTCATATCAAATATTCTCAATTATGTTGTTATTTGGTTCTTCAGAGGAGGAAAAGGATTCTACTGCCCCAAGACTATCAGTGAAAATTATCGTCTTTTCAGAAAGATTAGCTAGATATTTCACAGTGTACCAAATTGCTGAAGCTTCCGCGGTATAGATAGAGGCGTTTCTTTCAATCTTGATGGCTCTGTTTACAGTATTTTGTAGATTTGTTATTCCAAATCCGGTTCCGTCCAAACTTTTAGAGCCGTCTGAGCCCCATACATTTTCTGCTTTGACATCTGCTGTCAAGTTTTTGATGAAAGGTGCGTAATCTGTGACAAAATCGTGGAGGTTTTTTAAATCGGTATTACAGAACTTGTTAAAGTTTATCCAAGGCGGAACCCATCTCTTTTGATGACCAACGTTACTATCTAATATCCATTTAGATTTGAATCTGTCAAGGACTGCTCTTAGATCCTCTCTTTCTTTCTTAGTCCTTCCACTTCTAGTGTCGGGGAAAAAGTAGGCTGCTCTTCGAAATCTTTTTTTCATGATGGATAATGTTCTTTGCCATTTTTTAATCTTATTGTAAAGCGGGATAGCTGTCATTTTTCTTATCACATCACCCCTAAGGCTTTTCTAATCGCTTTATTGATATATGTATCATACTTATTTTGGCTGGACAGAGATTCTCCCCATCTGATTTCAGAACCGTATATGAGTTGGGGAATCACGACCTGCTGAAGGATTTTTAATATGTTTTTTGTTCTCATTCCTTGAGTTGGGTGGGAGAGGATACTGATCAAGTTTAAAGTATTGTTTAATTTTCTTTCCAGATATGTCTCGTGATCTCGCCAACTGAGGTTGTGTTCGAGTATTGCGCCAAGGACTTTATGCTGTTTTTTCCAACCAATACTAAGATCTGCTATGTTGATGGGGAAAGAGCGTTTCTTTCTTCCTCTTGAAAAATCAATTAGTGTTGATTTCTCGAAGGAAAAAGCAACCTTGTTTTCGGCAGACCAGCTAAAGATCTTCTTGAGTGTATCTTGTAAACAGGGGTTCTGACTGTTCTTCCCAACAATTACATGCACGTAGATATCATCAGCATAAATGAAGATCTTAGTATTTCTATTGTTCAGTTTACAAAACTCCAACATGAAACAATTGTAGAAGAAAGTGATAAAATAGCCCCTTGAGGAAGACCCTTGGACATGGATTTTTTTACAAATAGGATGGATCTCCACTTTATAAGAAACGTACGGTTGGTAATGAAATTGTAAATCCAACGAACTAGGGTATGGTTCATGCCCATCTTCTCCAGTTTTTCAATTAATATCTCATGTTGCACGTTATCATAAGCACCTTTGATATCAAGACAAATTAAGTAGTTATCCTGGTTTTTTCTTGTGGTTCATGCCCATCTTCTCCAGTTATTCAATTAATATCTCATGCTGCACGTTATCATAAGCACCTTTGATATCAAGACAAATTAAGTAGTTATCCTGGTTTTTTCTTCTAATTGTAAAACTGGATCAACAAATGCATTTCGTGTAAGGATCGCAGTGTCATCAGCATACACTGCGAGTGTAGTGTTGGGTGTAGTGGGTATGTCGTTCACATAAATGTTGAATAGAGTTGGGCCCAAGAGGGACCCCTGTGGGAGGCCAGCCTGGATACAAAGATTAGCTAGATATTTCCCAGTGTACCATATTGCTGAAGCTTCCGCGCTTCGAGCAAGTGTGAACGAGCTAGGTTATTTAGAGACGAGAAGCTAGATCCCGTGATAAAAGATCAAAGAAGTGCAATTTACGGAGTTCATAGGCAATTACGGCTTTACCTTTACATCATCACATAATTAAAATTATCATCAAAAGAGGAGATTGTCTAATAAGGTAAAAATTTTGAAAAGCCAAAAGACTTAGGAATAAGTGCCTTCACACTGAAAATGCCTTTTCTAAAAGCATAGACATTTGAAGGAAATGTATTTTCTGTTTCAGCCCACTATTCTAGGCGACGCAGGATGATTTTTTCAAGGGTTTTCGCAATAACAGACGTTAATGAAATTGGCCTATAATTTTCAATATTTCTCCCATTTTTATTCGGTTTTAAGATCGAGACAATCCAGGATGTTTTCCATATATTCGGGATTTTGCCCGTTTGCAAACTTTCGTTATATATTTTGAGAAGGGCTTTCTGCGTATATTTGAAGGCAGCCCTCAGACCTTTGTACGTAATTCCATCAGGACCCGGGGATGAGTTTTTCCTACCCCTTAATGTCTTAATTTTGCGCCGAAAAAGGACCAGAATAATTTACATAGGGGCAGTGTGGTATAATATTTAATATTGTTGGCAGCACTAAAATTATATTACATGGAATGGCAACAGTCATTGTTAGTTTAAATATTGTTCTTACAATGTAACAATTGTTTTATGTGCTGTTTTAGTTGATTAAAGCTTCATTTGAGCTGCTTAAGAAAAGTGAATTATTATATTTACAACAATTTAATCAACTAAAACTAATTTATACTTTATTTTTTATGCAAAATGGAAAACCTTTTGAAACCAGAAAGATTTGATGTTGACCCTGCCTGTGTTGGAGCGGAATCTAAATGGAAACACTGGAAAACAACTTTTTCAATTTTTCTCACACAAGTGAACGAGGCAACTGAAGAAAGAAAACTACAGTTGTTATGCAATTTCGTATCTGCAAGTGTTTATCAATATATCAATGATTCACAATCCTATGATAATGCAATAAATGTTCTGGATTCATTGTACATTACTAAAAGAAATGAAATATTTGCCCGGCACTGTTTAGCATCCAGATTTCAAAAAACGGGTGAGTCTGTAAATGAATATTTACAAATATTAAAACAGTTGAGCAAGGATTGTGAATTAAGTCTGTTACTGCAGAAGAAAATAAACATGAGTATATTAGAGATGCATTCATCCGAGGTTTGAAGAATCCACGCATTCGAGAACGGTTATTAGAAAATGCCAGTATTTCGTTAGAAAAAGCTTATGATCAAGCTAGAGCCTTAGAACTTGCTGAGCATCATTCTGCCTCATATTTAATATCTTCCTCAGTACCGGTAGCTGCTGTTGAACAGTGTGAGAACAAAAATGACGATAGTGAACAATTGGAAGTAGTTGCTTCTATTCGATCCAGAAAATGTTTCTTTTGTAGGAGAGACCTTCATTTACGAAGTATTTGCCCAGCTAAGCATGCAATGTGTCGAGGATGTGGTAAAAAGGGCCATTACCAAAAAGTATGCAAATCCAAACTTGTACGCAATACTACTAATACCTCAGCGGCAGTTTATACACTAGCATCAACTTCAATGCTTCCTCACTGTCTTGAAAGGTCAATAACTAAAGTCCTAGTAAATGGAGTTCAGCTGAATGCTCTAATTGATACCGGTAGGACACTAAGTTTTATAAATCAGTGTTATGTAAAAAGATGTCGAATTAAAGTAAAACCATATTTTGGTAGAATAACCATTTTCCGATGTGCATTCTTCAAGGGAGGGCGAGAGGGGGGCACCTGGTTACAGGTTGAAAAAATAGTTATTCCAGTGATCAGCTGGGAGGGAGAAGTTTCGTTTTGGACCGCTATTCAGTGCGGTATTTAAAAGGCCGAAAGTGACGCTGTTAAACGCCTGAAAGAGTTCCTTCTTGAAGGAAGAATAGAGATTATATCAGTAACAGTTAAAAGTTAAGATACGCTATTAAGCGTTGATAATAATAATATGAAAATGGCATTTAAAGTTTAAACCAGTCTTTTTTCGACTGTGAGGTTTCTTATTAAAGAAACATTAATGCGGGTTCCTCAGGTTAATGCTTTGTGCATTAAAAAAACTCTAGAGGCGGGGGGGGTGTTAAGGAACAAGAGGTAGTTATTCACATGGTCGTCCGTGTGCTCATATCTGGCCGGTTTAAATGGAAGTGTAGAATACTCCGGATTAAGAACCGATCTGGGTCTTCTCCTGGACGAAGGAACTGCAGGATCGTATAGAGGTAGCATATGAAGCACAGGATTAGCAACATGTTGAATATTTTTGAAAAAGTTTTCCAAAAGTCGCTGTATAAAGCGATTAATGGGCATAATTTTGACATCATTATGAATCTCTCCGTTCCTTACAAACCACGGAGATTGAAGTATTTGCCTAAGCAATTTTGACTGGAAAATTTGGACATGTTTTCTGTCAGTCAGTGCAGATGGGACACGCATAAGTAAGAACAGGCCTTATCATAGACTTGTAGAGCAAGATTTTGTATCAGTTGACAGGTCGCTATTTCTAGCAAAGAAGGAGCGTAAATTGGATTTGACAGCGGTCGCATTCGCTATAATTTTTCGAATGTGAGGCTGCCAAGTTAATTTTGAATCTAGTAAAACACCAAGATATTTATAAGAAGACACCCAGGGAACGGGTTCACGGAAGATGATTAAATTAGGTAAACTTGGGATATTTCTTGGGATGAACATAGTGGCAGCACATTTTGCGACATTCATCTTGATTTTATACAGACCGAGCCAGAGTTCTAAGGCTGAAAGGTAACTCTGCAACTGTGAGATTACTTGGAGGGTGTTGGAATCTTGTGAAATGATGGGTGTATCGTCTGCATATAATGCAAGATCGATATTTGGGGCCTTAGGAATATCATTTAAATATAGGTTAAAGATTGACGGTCCTAGGAGACTACCTTGGGCTACGCCGGCATAGATTGGACGGGGAGAGAAGAATTCGTTGTTAACTCGCACGCGGAAATTGCGTCCGACCAAGTACGAGTTAACTATAACACCTATATACACCGCTCCTGCAACATGGCAACTACGGGAAAAAACCGCACTTCAGGGGTATGATGTCAGCACAGGGGTCACTGAACTATATTTTACAAGTCCCACTTAGGAATATAATTTTTTCCCATTAAGTCTGGAGGTCCGGGTCCCCAATCCGGAGTCTCACTGACACTATTCCAACCACCACTGCCGAGCTGGGCCCGAGGGGTCACCACTCCCTGGTCTCTGCTCTTGGTGGCGGCAAACTTTGACCTGAATGCCTGACTGGTCGTCTAAATGCTACCCACCAGTACTACGCGGGCTGCGTGTCCCGTCAGGAAGTATTATCCGCAAACACAGTGGGGACCAGCCACCGTGCTACAGGACCATCCGGTCAACGGCTTACGCCACCCACCTGATCCGGGCCAATGCGCTTGCACGCAGCGTAATATCTCCCGGGGGTGGTAGAACCGCCAAGCTCAATGAATTTTATGCCCCCGTGGCCGAGACTGCCTAGGTACAGATCCTAGCCAGTAACTTCGCAGAGTTCTCTACGTCGACCCTCGGGGGGGGGTAAGTACAAGTTAATAATTTTAATGAGATGACCCGAAAAACGATGCCGCATGAACTTGTATAAAATTCCGTCATGCCAAGTCCTGTCAAAGGCTTTGGCAAGGTCTAAATAGACGATACCAGTTTTGCCTCGCTTACGAAAGCCTTCGTGAATGAATTCCACTACACGTAGTAACTGGTGTATTGTGGAGTGTTTAGGTCGTAAGCCGAATAGTTCCGGGATTAGTAAATTTTGATCCTGACAGAATTCATTCAGCCGATTAAGTAAGACAAATTCAAAGATCTTTGAGAGAGAAGATAACAGATTTATAG
The DNA here is from genome assembly GCA_000611955.2 of Stegodyphus mimosarum. NCBI lineage: Eukaryota > Metazoa > Arthropoda > Arachnida > Araneae > Eresidae > Stegodyphus > Stegodyphus mimosarum. The sequence continues at coordinate 11,682 of KK117637.1, forward strand.
GTCTGTAATTGACGGGTAAGTTTAAATTTTTCCCGGTTTTGGAATGGGGACGACTGAGGCAATTTACCGGCAGTCGGGAAAATAGCTTCTCCTGAGCATTAAATTAATAAGTACCGTCATCCACACGATAAACATTACGCGGAAGTTTTTGATCATGCAATTCAAAACAGAATCTATGCCAGGTGCCTTGTTATGTTTCAATTTTTCTATGAAAACCATAACTTCAGTAGGGTCCGTAGGTCTGAGTTCAGAAGTGATAGGTTGTGTTAAAAAATCTTTAACCCGTGCTTGTATGCGCCCCTGTGTAACGGGACGGTTACAGTAGGAGTCGTTATTGGGTGTGAATTGTGTTGCAAGGCTGTCAGCAATGACTTCTGCCTTTTCTGAGTCTGTGTAGGCCATCTGTGCGCCATTGGCAGTTTGAAGGGGCGATTCACTCTGAATGCCCGTTTCACTTTTCAAATTGTTGCCACTAAATGTTATCGCTCTGCAAGTCGTATTATTCAGATGAAGTACGATTGAAATGTATATTGGTACGATAAATTAAGAACGTCTGTTATAATATGTACGTTTAAGAATACGTTACACGTAGGTTATTAAGTTAAGAGTACGATTTATCTTTGAATAAACGTTTGTTTGTCTCTTTTAAAATCGTCTTGTGAGTGATTAATTTAACTACTGAAGGAAGCTAACAGATGATACTGTAGTTCTGTCGGAATCCCGCAATCCACAGCTTGCCATTAATAACCTTCAATTCAATGTTAACATCATCTCCAACTGGTGTAGCCTATGAAAAATAAATCTAAATGCTCAGTATTACTCTTCAGAAGATATAAAACTCTTATGAGAGTAAATACTGAAATCAAAATCAGTAATATTATTTTCAACAATCCTAAATCCTACAAATATTTGGGTGTGTATATTGACAAGAACCTTAACTTAAAGGAAAACATTGCTTATATACTTAATAAAGCTAATGCAGCCTTCTATTCCATATACTCCATCATCGGAAAAAATCAAAATTAAATATCAGGATTAAGAAAATGTTGTATACCTCTCTAATTCAGCCCATTCTTCTGTATGCAGTACCGGCCTGGGCGAATGCCAACAAATCTGAAAGAAAAAAACTGGATATCATACAAAATAAAATATTCAAAACAATAGTAAATGCTCCTTGGTTTGTGAGAAACTCAGAAATCCACAACGATCTAAAAATAGAGCCTGTGCACTCACAGATACTGATAACTGCGCATAAATTCTTTAATAATATGCAAAATTCTGATTATATTACGCTAAGAAACATTGTGGATTATGACTCCCAACTTGAGTTTATGGTGAAGCGTCCTCGGACTATTCATCACAACGCCGATTGGTGATGTACAGTCGGTCAGAAAAGTATTTGAACACCCGTACCCTATCAGAAAATTACAAGATCCTTGGAACGATCTTTCTGAAACCATTTTTTTTTAGTCCAAGATTGGTTATTTTTAGTCTAAAGGGGCCTGAAGGACTATTTTTTTGCGTCGAATCATTCTGAATGTCCGTTTCACTTTACAAATTGTTACCACCAATTATTATCGCCCTGTATTATATTTGAAGAAATTAAATAATGAAGAATCTGCATAAATGTATGTATGGTACTCGCATTGTGATAAAAGAACGGTACTTAAAGCCATCCAATTTTGAATGACATAATCCTACTCGAATATGGGCATCTGGAAGCCCAAATTTGGAATTTGTTATCGATTTTGTCAAACTTTAACGAATTTTCGATGCTCCAGGATGGCAACGTTTTACAGAAAAAACATTTTTTATTTTCTTATTTTGGTTATGTGTAGCGGCCATCTTGAAATTGTGCCTTTCTGGCGCCGATCTTGGCGTCAAAAAAGAATCGCCAAAAAACAAGGGGATGTGAAGAACATGATATTTAATAAATAAAGGTAACACACAAAATGTTAAAAAAACTGCCGTAATTTAAAATCTAAAACCATTTTTTTAGTCCAAGATTGTTTTTTTAATTTTTTTATTATTATTACAATAGGGAAAAAAACAGATTGTTGAATAAATACAAGATTTATTTTTTACTTAACATAGTTCGGATATAATTTCAGATATAGAATTCCATAACATTTCCGTCTCATTTGAAGTTGAATGATCTAAACAATCTTTCACTAATAAATCGTCCGTTACACTTTCGAAGTCCATAAAATCATCCTTCACAGAAGGCGTTTCTTGGTTCATCAAAGAAGGTCGGTAACTCTTCCGTTTCTTGATGGGTAATTTATAATCATCTTCATCATCATCCTCGATCGTGATGACTTCAGTGTCTCTTTTGCGGGGACAAAGATCGTTTACTTGAAATGTTGTATAGGATGTTGGGGTTTGGAAACCCTCTTTCAGCTGCTTCCAAAGAATGAATGGACACCTGTCTACAAGAAACAGGCTCTTTTGTGTTGTGAGAATGAGATAATGGGTATTTGGGGGAACTGCATAATATCCGAAATACATACCGTTTAAATTTTTTCTCATTCATCGCTTTAAACTCCTTGGCAATTAGATTCAAATCGTCGGATTCATAATATACGATCGGGGAGGCTGTGGTTTGATAAATATGAACTTCGTCCTCGGCTGTCGTTCTCAGTCCAAACGTGAAATAACTCTTGGTGAGAAAAATATTTTTCCATCGGAAACTCATTCTTAAATCTGTATATTTCCGTCTCATTTCAATGGGTCGGCTTAGAACTTGATCCACCCGGTCCCAAGAGAAGGGTTTGCAATCTTTAGTCTTTTGACTGCCCTCCAAATTCCTTTTCATATTCTGAGTGAGTAATTTCGACGATTCCTCAACATGCTTAAAGTAAACTTTGTTAGCCTGTAAATAAGGTATAAATTTGGTACCATGAGTAGCCAAAAAGACTTTTAGATTTCCAATTTCAGAGAGCGTCTTCAAATCACCAGCACTTGAAATAGCTTGGTTCGAGAAAACTTCTATCCGGGACATGACTACGCTTCTAATGGAGCTGCTTCTCAGCTTTTATAGTCAAGCCGTTTAAAAAAACAAAACAAAAAATCACATTTTTTAAGTCTCTCTACATATATATAAACAGCGGACCAAGAGCCACTTTTAGATATCATGGAGATCACCACGTGTATTCCTTTCCGATATAAAAATTATCAGATTTCGTTCTTTATCATCCAAGGACTTGTTTATTTGAAAGCCTCGGATGTTTCCAAATGTGTGGGTTATAATTTAGTGGGTCCCAGGATGTTGCAACAATATTTGAAAGGTGAAAATGTTTTAACGGCTCGTGAAATTTCTATCTTGGATGAACGAATTTTGTTAATGAAAGGAGCTAAATATCAATCCACAACCGTTTTTCTAACCCTTTCGCAAATTAATAGTGTAATGGATCATCTTAAGAAGAAAAAGAATATTGAATTTAGAGATTGGTTGCACAAAATCCTGCACGAATCCCTTATCAAGACCGATGATTATTATATTCTGAACAATGATCCCCTTAACTCTTCTATAAATTTTGAAAAAATTGTTGAACAAGAAAAGATTAAATGGTTGAAAAACTATACCATAGTTCCATTAAAAGGAAACTAGACAATTCCATTAAAAGAGGAAACTAGAGAAACAAGACAAAAGTTTTTTTTAAAAAATATCTATCTAAAAGAATTTTATTTCTTTCCAGACTTTTGTGCCTTTAAATAATAATGATACCAAACCACTTTTTGCAAAGCACAATTAGAAAAACCATTTGTATGTTTGGGACAAACAACACGCTCATTGTATTTTAAAATTTCTTGTCCCAAGATGCAAGAAATAGATCTTTGCAACCATTTTTCTAAAAACCGCCGTTTCGTTTCTCCTCGCACCCAAATAACGGAAAAGGGTTCTGCCAACATGTGTAACACCTATGGGGAAATAGCTGTACGGAATTTCTCCTTCGTACCAAGATAAGCCATAATAATAACCACTTGCCCAAACAGCCCATAGTTTTTCTTTTTCAGTAAGCATCTTCCAAGGAAAAAGAGATTTAAAAACAAATACCCGTCGGGAAGTGCCATCGGAAGTGATATAGGCCAACTCTTTCGCAATAAAGGATTCTTGAGAATCCTAAAAACCTTCAAAGTCGAGTACAAGTTCCATGTTCTCTTTCTCTTTAGACCCAAGACGTTATCGAAAAAAACTGGGTTGAGTAAAGGAAAAAAGCACATTGGATAAGACAGTCTTCTTTTCCAATGTACTTTTTCCTTCACCCAACCTTTTTTTCGCCTCCTTCATGAGGAGGAAACGGTTCTATCAAGTCCCCCAAACCCTTTATATAGACCTTATTATTATTTTTTCCCCAAGATTGACTTTACTTAAAACCAAAAAAAAAGAAAAGAAAAGAAAAAAAAAGAAAAAAATCGGTCGAGAAGGAAAAGAGTGCATTTGGAAAAAAAAAAAAAGTCTTTTTTTCCCCATGCACCCGTTTCCCTCCAGACCGATTTTTTTCCCTTTCTTTCCTCTTCTTAGATCTATCCTGAATCTCTAAAGATGTGATACATAGACAATTCCACCATATCTTTGATAAAGATATTTTGTTTAGAAGAGCTGATTTTCAATACAGGCAATCCATCGATATTTTGACTGTCCTCTTCTAATGGTGAATGTAAGTATTGGAGGACAATATTATAAGCCCTTGTTCCCAATTTCTGCATGGCATACAAGGCTTGGGGTAGATCGAACCATATACTTCGATCGTCTGGTGAAAGATCTTTCCACATCAAGAGGTGGGATCTTAGTAGGTCGATCATATCTTTGTATAAATATAAACCATAATTCCTCGTGATTATTAGAAATGTAAACTTCAAATCCATGACCCTCCCAAAAAAGTTATGTAGTAACGCATGGTGCATATAACAGAAAAATGAAATGAAATGTTCTATTATATCTCTCGTTTTGAAAGGTCATGTGATTATTTTTTTCAACACAACCAAGATTGTTTTTTTTCAACCTTCACGAGAACCATCAAGATTAGCTTTCTAACCATCAAGATTAGTTCTTCTCATTTTTTTTAAACGGTCTAAACGATGTAAACATTTTTTTAAAGGGATAAAAATAATCATCTCGCGAGTATAAAAGAGCGTGTTCCACGGCAGTTTCCTTCAGAAGACTACTTGAACTGAGCTGGTAAGTCATTTTCCCTTTTTATTAAGCTTTTAAAAAATTATTTTTCCTCTCTTTCTTAAACTCTTTTCTTTTTTCCATCTAGATCCTATTTTGTGGGGTAAAAATGGCTGATAATTTTATCGTGCTCGATTTAGAAGGATTCCAGTCCTACAACCACAAGAAGGGAGAATCAATACACTTATATCCTGAAGGAACTGGGGTATGCGACAAAAGATCGTTTGACGGTGGGATCTTTGATGTTTGGAACTCCTCAACTTTTCAATCAACTCAGCGCTAAAAACCAAAAGACCAACGTCTGGCTAACCCGAAATCGACGCGGTCTTCGTTGAAATGAGGGCCACATTCCCTACAATCATTTAGCTTCCCTTCTTAAATCTTTAACCCACAACTTCTCCTCCATTTACGTCGTAGGATGTGAGAAAGCAAAATTTTTTGCCAAACTCTTAAAAGATAAGCCCGTAACGGAGATTTATGTGCCAGGTGGAATCATTTGGAGACATCGGGGAAAATGTGCTAAACACCAGTCGATGAAAAAAGCCTTCCATTGTGCTGAAAACAAAGTGCGCAACTATCGATGGCACATTACGGAAGAAGATTTCCATACCCAAAAGATCCATCCAGACGGGTATAGCGATGAAGAAGAGGAAGATCCAGCAACAACTTTTGATCGAACCTAAGATCAATTAGAAAAGGATCCTTCCTCGGGAAATTTTGACGCATTCATCAAGTCATGGGACAATCTATCGTCCATAGAATCAAAAGAAATTCGTAATTCTTCCAGTTCTTCAATTCGTAATTCTTCAAAAGGAAATTGGGGTGAAATACCTGATAATCTACCTAATTATGATCCAGAAGCATGTTGGGCTGACGCAACCACTGAACCCCCAAAGGATCCAGAAGGGGCTGACGTAATCACTGAACCCCCAAAAGTTACAAAGTGTTGGGAGGATCCAGAAGGATGTTGGGATGAACCAGAAGCATGTCCAAAGGCCAGAGAGTGTTGGGATGAACCAGAAGCATGTCCAAAGGCCAGTGAGTGTTGGGATGAAACCCAAAAGGTTATCTCCAGTTTTAAGAATGGACTTGTGTTGGGATGATCCACCAAAACAGAATCTTGAGAAATTTGTTGTGTAATTTTTATAAATGTATTTAATAATGTTTAATAAAAGAAATTTAATTTGTAAAAAAATGAATTTTTTTAATTATCATCATAGGAAACCTTAAAACAGAATTAACAAAGTTTTAGATGACACTTTATGATTTAAAACAATATATGAAACACAATACTTATCCGTTTTTATGATTTAAAACAATATATGACATTTAGATCCATTTTTTAAAAACTGAAAAATATCTCAGAGAGAATCTGAAAATATATTAAAAGAACTTTTTGTTAATTTTTATAATGTCTTTGACATTATAAAAATTAACATTTATTTCCAAGAATAGAATAATTCTAGGAGGACCTAACAGTTGGTTCCCAAAGTTATGTTAACTCCAGAAGAGTTTTATAGAAAACATCTCTCCCACCTATCTGAACAGTCAGAGAAAAAATAGATTCTTGAAAATTCTCTCTTTTTCACCCAAAGAAGGCAAATTCGGGCCTTCGGGGTCAGTCATCCATTTTTGGGGGTATGACGAGAACCGACTACGCAAAATATTTCTCCAAAACAGTTTCCAAAAGAAAATATTTTGTAAAAGCCAAAATATTTCCAAGATTGACTGTTTAGATAGATAAGCAATTCCTTTCGACTGGAAAAACTTTTATCAAATCTGAAACACATATTAAAAAAAAAAAAACTTTTTGTCCAAAAATGGTGTCTCACTTTTAGACTTTTTCCATAGGTTAACATTGTAAAAGTGAGACATTATTTTTGGACAAAAAAAAATTTTTTTTCAATCCCCTTCTAGAGCTATTCTATTCTTGGAAGAATGGAATTCTTGGAAATACATGTTAATTTTTATAATGTCAAAAACATTATAAAAATTAACAAAAAGTTTTTTTTTTAAACATGTGTTACAAATTTTCTTTGAGCTCTTAGAAAAATTTTTATAGCCCATTTGTTTTCAGAATGGCCTCTATATAAATTCTCTTCATTGAGATGTTTCTATCTATCGAAAAAATCCTGCTTAGATGGTAACTTTAATGGCCTTTATAAAATTTTATATACTTTCTTATAACTTATGATATATAGAATCCTGGACTGTCCCAAGATTGGTTTAAAGAAATAATCAAAAAAAAAAAAAAAAAAAGGAAAAGAAAAGAGTGCATTTGGAAAAAAGATAATCCTTTTTTCCCGATGCACCCGTTTCCTTCTAGACCCATTTTTTTTTTGCCTCCTCCCAAATTTTCTTTTTTTCAAGGATTTAAAAGTTGATCATTCCATGGAAATTCAAAATGAGAGCAATCATTTTGAATTTCCATCCTTTCTTCAGGTAAGTCGGTTTGACACATTTTCATTGAATACCGTTTTGAATCCTTTGCATTGTTCATGCTGGTATGAGAAGGTATATAGCGCACTCCCAGATTATACAGGGTCAGGAATAGGATTCTTTCACCTGGATAAAGAAGCCGGTACACAGGTTGATGTGGAACAACGCAGACAAGTGGCTGGGTAAGGACACTATAGACACAGGCAAGAAGTTGATTGTTTTTAGGATTCTTATCCGCCAGGTAAAGCATTTCTTCGCTGGATAGGATAAAACTTCCATTCTTTCTGCGGAAGCAATGGTCCTCTTCGAAAAACACTGATAAAATATCCCATGTTCTTTTGCTAGAAGTCGGGATGTGAGGTAAAATATCAGTTGCATTCCAGAACAGCCGTTCTTCATCGATATAACATCGAACTGATATAAATTCGTTATACAAAATACGAATCATCTTTGAAAAGAGTATGAAGAAAATTATTTTCCGCTCGCCTTTTATATATACGAGAAGACCACGTGACCATTCCTTTTCCTGATAAAGGTCTTGGTTCCCTTTTATGACTTTTCTGATAACAAACTTGGTTCCCTTTTTATGATTTTTTTGATAAGGGTCACCCTTACATGATAACAAACATGGTAGAGGGACCACGTGACCTCTTTCTGAAGAGTATATAAACGGATTGCCAGCAAGCTCTTTTATTATAAGAAGTCATGCTGCTCAAACTGGAGTACAACTCTCTCTTTTACGTTCACGCATATGTGGATCTGGGATTCCTGTACTGGAATGCTAGAGATATCCTCAACCTCTTACCTACGAAAAGCAGTCATACCTGTAGTATTCTGCAAGTCTTTTTCCCAGATCAGTACAAGTTTCTTCGGCTCGGAGAATTGTACAATTATTCTAAAGAATGGGGTTCACCATATCAGATTGTTCTCACATCAAATGAAGCTGCATACGTCGCCCAGAAAGCCCTTCACAACGAATTCCTATTTCCTTGGATGCGTCAGATTTTTATGGAACCTCTTACAAAAGTCGTGGAGGATGGTGAAACATACATTGTCCTTAGAGACACTGTGGAAGATGAGGCAATTAGGAGAAAGTCTCCCATCTTCTTTCTCACTCAATTGGGGGTCCATTACCTTCCCGAAATCATCAAGCAGCAACAAGAATTAGGTGATGATGAATTCTCTCCCGAGTAAAAAAGAAGAAGAGAGAAACAAAAAAATGGGATTCCTCCCACAACCCATTTTTTTGGGTCACTCTCTTATCCAATCTTGGAAACCCCAATTTGGATCAAAGTGACCAATTTTTTATATATCCAATCTTGTTCTCCTTTCGAACACGTGACCTCTTTCTGAAGAGTATATAAACGCATCGTCAGCGAGCTCTTTTATTATAAGAAACCATGCTGCTCAGACTGGAGTACAACAACTCTACCCTTTTTGTGCACGCGTATGTGGATATGGGATTCCTGTACTGGAATGCTAAAGATATTGTCAACCTGTTACCTACGAACAGCAGTATTACGTCCAGTATTCTGAAAGTTTTTCTCTCAGATCAGGACAAGTTTCTTCGGCTCGGAGAATTACATAATTATTCCATACATTGGGGTCCTGCTCAGCAGATTATTCTCACATTCGATGAAGCTGCGTATGTCGCCGAGAAAGCCTTTCACAACGAATTCCTGTTTCCTTGGCTGTGTCGAATCTTTACAGAACCTACAAGAGTCGAGGAGGACGGTGTAACATACATTGTCATTAAAGACACTGTGGAAGAGGAGATGATAAAAACTCCCATCTTCTTCCTCACACAGTTAGGGGTCTATCACCTCCCCAAAATCATCAAACAGCAACAAGAATTAGGCGATAATGAATTTTCTCCCGAGTAAATAAGGCGGAGAGAGAACCAAAAAAATGGGTCGTGGAATGAATGAGTGCAATGCATTTAATTCCTTCCACGATCCATTTTTGTGGATCACTATCTTATCCAATCTTGGAAAATATTTTTCTTAGCTTAAATTCATTTTAGGGTTCTCAGAAAACATATATTAAAAAAAATGTTAATTTTTATAATGTTTTTGACATTATAAACAAACTCGCCACGTGCTCTCTATAGTATTGATATGGCAACCGGATTCACTATCCACAAAATTTATACTGTGATTCACAGTCAAATGTTCAAACCCTTCTTTTCCTCAATCCTTGCAGGATTTCCATCCATCTGAATAAATCGTTGTTCCCGACTCAATCCACTCTTCAATACATCCCATAAGTGTTTCCTTGCTTCTATCATGTACAGCTACCAAAAACAACCTTCCCGTCCCTCTTTCCACACCTCCAAACACCCACTGCCCTTCAACACGATTATATTTTCTCCTTCCAAACTTCGACTTATCGATTTCCACCACTTTATCCTTACCCCCTATTTTCTCAGACTTTTCACAAACAAAATCCAACATACTTTCACAGACGAAACTCCGCCAATCACAAATGTCTGGGCACTAAACTTCCATGACTTTCCTATCTCACACGTCTTTCTACGATTCAAAATTTCAAAAGTTAAAATAAAAATTTCCTCTAAAGTCAACTTACTGCAGGAAAACCAAGATCCAAACGTCAGACTTCGTTGAGAATTACACTCTCCACCAGCAACAGTATGTCTGCAAACCCACACCAGTCCATCAGAAACACCCTTTCTCTTACGAACCTTCATGTCAGCTCCGCATTTCTGACACGTCATATTCCGCTTCAAAAACCCGGACTCACATAAAAAATCCAAAAATACGCTTCTATCACCATACACACAGCCGTGAACAAAAGATTCATTACCTACACCCACATCGTACTGTCTCAAACTAAACTTATCCCGAACACAATCCATAATGCGCGGCTGAAAATTTTCAACCACTTCCTTCAATCTAAGACACGCCATTCCCACGCACACACCGAAACTCCAAACGCAAAACTAAACCACGGCACCCACTCAACTTTCTACGTCAAAAGGTTTGCTATACGAAAAAAATCCCGCCCAAAACCACCGCGGAATACACATTCGCGCCAAAATCCAGCACAGAACATATATCGCCACATTTGGTGACCACATATATCCGGGGAGCAACCGGAGACTTATATCAGAGCAGAACCAAAAAATGATTTGTAACTGGTATCAAAATTAATTATTTCGGGAATTTTTACAGAAATATGATTACAATGCTAAATTTTTACTTGTGACGCTATCTATTGATGGCTTTCTAAACTACACATTCAAATTACATGTTTCAAACTGATTTTTTTTCAAATATATTATTTAATTAAATTTTATTCCAAACTTGATTTCTAACTTTGAGAAATGAAAGCTGACATATTGCTCTATATTTCTGCCAAATTTCACAACGTATTTTCTTAATTAGCGCTCTTAAGTATTATCTAACTTTTAGCATTGTAATGCTACTGTCGTAGACCACCCTAAAAGAAATACAATTTTTCTCGTATGGGAATAAAAATTAGAATTTATTTACAGTAAAAAAACAATAAAATTTTATCTGGACCTCATCATTTAATTTTAGAAAGGTATGCAAATGCTGTCTAGGCAAAAGGAAAATCAGACTTTGATTATTTTACATATTTTTTGTCTTTTACATTTAAAAGAATATATTAGCATATGAGTGTAGTTCGCATATAAAGACTTATCACTAAGGTAATTTCTTCTGGGCATAAAAATAAATTTTTGTTCACGTTTCCACCGACAGATGGAGCTTTATAAAATATATTAAAAAAAACATATATTTCACTTGAAAGCACTGAATTTCCATAGTATAAATAATTCGTATTATCTTTTATATATAACATAGAATTACACACCATTCCCAAATTATTTTATGCATCTAATATGAAACTTTCCTACAGTGTAATGTATGTTGTAAATACAATCAAAACGTATTACAGTTTGCAAGTAAATATTTTAATAAAGAACTTAAGTGTTATTGCTGAGACATATAAAACTTTAAAATTATTCCTGAAATCTGAAATTTATAAATACAGTGTTTGAAAATGAATATTAACCTACACAAGACTTCCAATTACATTTTGAATTATTGTTTGTGTTTGTACCCCCATACAAACCTCAATGAGGACTTTCAGCTTGATGCATTTTAGCTGTCTTAAAGACATTACACACATTTACAAAGATTTATGAATTCTTTGAACTTAAGCCTAACAGTATGGCAATGGTTTTTTTTTAAATTTTCAAATCAATTAAGATAGTTAGAAAATATTTCATTGATACTGGTGATCAAACTACACCAAAAGAAACACACCACATAATGCAATCACTTTCATTCTGTGAAAAACGAAGTCACTGAAAAAGTAAAAAAACATATATCATTGAAATTTAATACTTAATTACGTACATTATGAAAGACTATTTTACAGAAAGCTACAGACTTCCATAATATAGTCATTCATAATGTACTTTTAAATCAGATATAATTATATGCTACACAAATTTCTAAATAAATAACAAACTACCTTAAATAATCACCCATTACAGAAGTTTAGACAAGACGTAGTAAAACTAAAAATAGTCCAAATATAGATTTTTAATGAGGTAAATCCATACTTTGAAATAGTAAATTATGATAAATGCATAACAAAGTATAATAGTAAATCGATACTAACATTTAGTATTATTCTCCTAAAAAGAGAATACGAATATTAGCATTCCTATGTGTTAAATAACTAATAAATGAATCATATCCCCAAATTCATATCCTCACTACTACTTTCTACTTTAAAGAATTTGATTTAAATTATTAAATTATGAAAAATACATAACAGATTTTTCACATACATTTAATTCAAAATGAAGATTTTTCTTAAAAGGGGGGAAAAAGCCAACATTTATACATAAATAAAACACATATCATTACATATTAAATGCATCTCCCATGTTCCTAATCATACCTGCATAACATACATACAAATTTCATTAATCGCTGATAGTTATCTATCAGCGATTAATGAAACATGTGCTGTTCAACAATATAGATCTAACAAACAATACAAAATGAGATTTCTCTGAGTAGATTTACACTTTTGTGTGACTTAGAAATTTTAATAAATAACATACTCAAATACAGTACCAGTGGTAGTATCATCTCCAATAACAGTTATTAGCAAATGAGCCTTGAAATGCACCAATACAGGACAGAAACACTACAGAAAGTTTTCCCTTCAGAAGACAATACACCTTAAATGCATCAGACGCTCATTCCTTTTTTAACTTCATAAAAGTTAAAATGTTAAATATAACTTTGTTCTTAAGTAAGAATTCTATATTAATACTCCTAGATTTTGTGAAAACATGTTATAAATTCTGTTACTATCTTTCTGTGTGTTCATAGAAATATTTCTAAAAATGAATAATACTTAATCAAATATCATGGGTTCCAGGTACATAAATAAGGGAAATCTTAAAGAAGTTACAAAATTAACGCCTTTTAAAAGAATTTTTTAGTTCCTTTTTTTCCCCCTTTATAAAAAGCGACACAGTACATAAGTAAACCGCAGAATTTTGCGAATGACCTTTGGAAAACTGTAAAATGTAAACTCAGAGGAACATCTATATTTTGCTGCAAAATATTTTGATGAAGGAGATTTAGCTGATAACAAATTATTCAATGAATATTATGCTTAAAAAGATATAATAAAAGTGTTTAACTGACAATATCACTGAGAGCCATATTTCCTAAGGTGATCACTGCCACCACAGAACAACATAGTTTAGAATCATGGGTGAACATCATAAAAAGGTTTCACTATTATAGAAGGACAAATGAAAAAACTCACTTCAGCACATTTAGTGTGTATATTAACTACATCAATACTATTAATAAACAATAAACATAATTTATATTATTTAATTGAGAATACTGGTAGTTCAACCTGGTTTGGGTTCAATCCAGGCAAATGGACTGCTTCATAGTTAGTTTTTGTGGTCTTCTATGTGTGTAATATGAATAGGAACCAGTTTCCCTCAGAAAGTCCTCCACGGAGGCATTTCTCATCTTAAGCATACAGCCCTTGTGGTTCTGCCATATTTGAATAACCTAACCTATTTAATTCAGATACAGATAACTGGTCGCAATAGGGCCTTCCCCAAAAAAATTTAAGTTTTTTTGCAGTAGGTTATGTTACTTGGATACAGGAAAGTTCATCTGGCTAGGAAGAGATGTGTTTCTGGAGAGCTTTCTCAGAAAAACTGTTTCATATACATGCTATTCATAAGAAAAGCCATGAAAAATACCCATTCAAGTCAGCCTATTTACCTAGGTTTAAACCCAGGTCCAGCTACCCTGTACCTCAAATAATCAGCCACTGGTGGGGTTTGTTTATAGCAGAACAACAGAAAAATTACTACCAGAATATAACAAAACTGTCTACAATACAAAAAGGAAAAGAAAATGCATGAGTATGAGATAACAGCAGAGATATCAGATAACGTTATATTACTTGGACACTGCTCTTATTTATAACAGTGAATAATTTAGTTTTGGCTACATTTCCACTTTGGACATGATTATTTCCATTTCATTAATTTGATTAATAGTTTAAAATATATATATTCTCTTGTTACAATATACATATATATATTTCTGTTATTCATGGTACTTTCTTTTTGCTTCAAATACCGATTTCACATAATTAAATGAACTTATTTTCCAAATTACACTACTTGAAAATATAGCTAAATTATTAATAATATTTATTCTATGAAATATGAGTTCCTATTTACGGTGCTTTTTTAACCATCACTGGATTAATTGTGGATGTTATCCCATTTAACTCTTTCACATCGAAGTTGCCCCAAATGCCCACCCATTCGACATCAGCAGGCTGCCCAAATGCTTGAATCATTTTCTATTTAGTGCTTTCTCCCATCACTTCAGTGCACTGCTCATCCTGTTCGAGATTTGTTAAATGGCATACCAATCATTCTTTTGAAGCAATTAAAAGTAGTTCTGTTATTCTAATGCACCTTCTTTCTCCTTTGTTGACTGTCAAAGTTTAGCTATTAATCCCCAAAGTTGCAATCCTGTCCTAAGGGGAAACGGCACACAGAGGTGAAAGCATCCAAGAAAGAAGTTGTCGCTTTAAGAAGGTTATCGCTAGCACTATAGCATTCTACTTGTCATGGGGGGGGGGAATCTATTCCAACAAAAATTCCTGTATACGGGCATTTCAGTTGTTTGGGAGAAATAGATTTTGGCCTCTACTAACAGGAAAGGGTTAATTGAGAGTCATTCATTAACAATAGTATTCCTCTGTGTTTTGCCTCAGTTTCCTAAAAAATTACTAATGAACACAAAATTATATACATATATTTTCTATGTTGGAATATTTATGTAATTTAAGAAATTTGTTTCCATAACTCCAAAATTTCACAACAAAATATAAGCCTAATAAATGACAAAATTTAAGATTTAAAATTACATTTCCACATTAAATAGTAATTATAAATATAGATTTTAATTTTCTGACATTTCTGTGTAGGTAATCATGTGAACCCAATTTTATATCTGAAAAGCTTTATAAAAGCATAGAGTATATGTGAATTTGGTACTTAGATACTACAGCAACCACTTTAGTAGAAGTTGCCGAACCATAGCAAACATGCTCATAAAAATCTTCTGCTGAGTAATGTTGGATTTTCACATGCTTCTTTTCGCTGCATTCCAAGTTGCAACAGCTTTTAGAGAAAAACCATATTTTTTTGCTTTAAACTCAATTAAAAAATATCTAATGTTTACAGAATTTGCAAGCAATAGAAGAAAATGTGGCAAACATTTTACAGCAAAACCACTAACGACAGCAATTGTTTAAAATTGATTGTTAAAACGATCAGATGCCCAGCAAGTATAATAGTTAGTACTGCTGAGTGCCATATCAATTGGGGTCCAGTTTCGAACCCTACAGAAGTCATGGATATTTGTAAGCATATAGCGTGACTTCTCTCCACTGGTTG
>KK117637.1:27341-49665 GCA_000611955.2 Stegodyphus mimosarum
GAGCGGGAAACATTTCGATCATCCTGAGGTATTCTTTCTCTAAATTAAGGTGGAAGTTTAACAGTCAGCTACTTTCAGCCACACCTCAATCACCTATAGTATTTTTTTAAAGGCAAATAAGTACCTGAGAAGCTTCCTCCTATTAGCGTGACTGCCATGAAATTTCCTCTGAACAAACGAAATAAAAACCAGTTGTAAGTAAGCTTATTGTTTGTCTTTTGGTATAAATGCTTAATTAGATAGTAAAATATATATGCAACTGATTTTTGGTATAGAAATATCTAATTAGATCATAAAATATGTGTGTTAATAAATTTTTATCAACTGAATTTGATGACTCAATGTAATTATTTTTTCATCTGAAAAAATCACCAAATTATATTAATGTGCAAGTACCAAATTTCATATGACTAGAAACACCAATAACTGTTTAACTCTACAGCTGGTAGTTAACCAAATATGCTTTTTTTATACCTAAGAAAATGGATTTGTAAATATACACTGATTTAATTTGGTATTTCCTAATTATCCATATACCTCTTCTGAAATGTGGCAAAAAAGTACCGATAGGGCAAAGCAATATGTCACCCAAACAATTAAGTGGTAATCCATAGTGTTACCAAAAAGTATTTGTGACAAGCCAAGTATGCACAAAGCATATCTGTTTTGGCTGCAGCACAATGCTGAATTGCACAGATGTTGAGTATGTAGAATACTCTGAAGTCTTTTCAAGCAAAAATGGATCATTTGATACATGAAAGAAGCAACAGTGAATTAAAAAAAAAAAAAAGAATTTAATATTGATGTTTCTTGCTTTTTTAAATTTTATTTATTGATTACTCTTGTATGGAATTCTTACTAAGCTGCCATTTTGCCAACAAGTTTGTGAATGCTCTCCGAAGTCACCAAAGAGTTCATAACATTTTGGTTAGGATGTGGGTAATCAGAACGCACCTTGAATTTTTATATAAAAATTTCTATATGTATTATGAAAACTTAGTTATTATATATGTAGATCCACATGTATGACAAGAGCAATATATGTGTTTAAACTTTCACCGGAATCGTCGGTGCAGTGGAATCTCCACCAACTCTCATGGTTGTTGAGAAAATACGTAAATACCGTGATTTCCCGTTATTGTGAATATGCATATGTGAATTTAAGCTACCTTTCTGAGCAAATGATTTGCAGCATACTTCACATTTATATGGTTTCTCACCTGTGTGAGTACGCGTATGTTTATTTAAGTCAGACCTGCATGCAAATGACTTACAACACATATCACATTCATATGGTTTTTCCCCTGTATGGGTACACATATGTAAGCTTAAGTGAGCTTTGCGAGCAAATGTCTTCTTGCATATATCACATTTGTGTGGCTTTTCACCTGTATGGGTACACATATGTGTATTTAAGTGACCTTTGCATGCAAATGACTTGCTACAGACTTCACATACGTGTGGTTTCTCACCAGTGTGGATACGCATGTGTCTGTATAAGTTACCTTTACGTGCAAATGATTCACAACATACATCACATTTATGTCGTTTTTCATTAGTGTGGGTAAGCATATGATCCTTCAAATAACCCATGCATATATACGATTTTCGACATACATTGCACTCATGAGGCTTTACACCTTTGTGGATAAGTATATGTCTCTTTAGGTCACCTTTATAGGCAAATGACTTGCAACATATATCACAGTCATATAACTTTTCACCTGTGTGCACACGCATGTGTTTTAATAAATTACCTTTGTATGCAAATGATTTGGAACAAACTTCACATTCAGGCAGAGTCTTGCCTGTGTGGATCTGCATGTGTTGCATTAAAGCAAATTTGTGTGCAAATGACTTCCAACAAACGTCACATTCATGTGGTTTCTCACCTGTGTGAATGCGCACATGTGCATTCAAATTATGCTTCTGTGAAAATGACTTATTACATACATTACATAAATACGGTTTCTCATTAGTGTGGATATGCTTATGCTTTGTTAAGTCATCTTTGTATGCAAATGTCTTGCAACAAATATCACACTTATGCAGCTTCTCATCTGGGTGAATGTGCATATGTTGGATTAAAACATCCTCACATTCAAAAGACTTGAAACATACATCACAGTCATACAGTTTCTTGGCAGTATGAATACAAATATGTTTCTTCAAGATTTCTTCATGTGAAAATGATTTGCAACAGGTATGACATATATGTGGTCTGTCACTTTGGCAAGTGTAAATACTTTTCTTTAAGTCATGTTCGTATGAATATGACTCATTATGTATATTATTCAAACATTTTTCCTCTTCTATTAATTCTGCTTGCATAGTTATATACTTATTTAATACTTTTTGACTAAACAGTGAATATACCAAGACTTTCCTTTTTTTAACAAAGCATGCTAACTTACTGTCTAATATACCACTTTTTTTTTTTAGTAACACACTGTTAAATATCACACAGAGACACAGATTGTTTCTAATTTGGTTTCAAATTCATGAACATGCATAAATCGTACCTGTTCAAATGGAAATACAAATAGAAATCATATAGGAAGCATTATCACTTGCAGATCTGTTTCTACTTACGTTTCAGCCTGAAGTTTGCCATCTATACTATTTTGTAACTATCTTTTTCATTAAATATGATACAAATATTTATCATACGACTAATTACAGCAGGCAGCGATGATATCACTAGGATTGATTACAGCATTTTATAGAACATTAGTATCATTTCATGTAAAAATGAAACTGAATGGAGATAACGAATTTTTATTTGGAAATGCTTTGCACATAATTACGGAAACTCACTGATTTGAAGTCTGACATGTTTCACGAGTTCTGTATTACGTATAAATTAGGTTTATTGTCACATTATATTATTTAATATCACTACTAATGTACTTTTTTGAAATATCTTTAATTAGTATGATACAAACACAATGCTTTTCCCAGGTGATGACATAATACACTCTCTTTTTCCGTATGTAAGTCATTCATTATTTATTCTTGTGTGTTTTATATTAGAGCTGGAGCAAACCGCATGTATTCGTTACCGAATAACGGGTACATCGGTTGACTCGAAGTACGGAATCGGTACTCACAAATTAGTTTCGTTACTCGTTGTCGTACAATGCGGTTTATTCGAATACGAATGACAGACAGACAGACAAAGAAGGCAGATGTCTTGTTTTGCACACGCTAAGTCTTTCTGCACCGATGGGCGAAAAATCAAGCTAGGGTGCGAAGGAAAGGTATATAAAAATAGGCAATTTCGTATTTCAGAGGAGAGTAAAAAGGAACTTCGTATATTTTATACGAGTTCTAAAGGCCAGAAAAAAAATATCGGACAAAATAAAATTTAAAATAAATGGCCCAAAAGTAATGGAGAGGAAAAAAAGGTAAATAAAAGGGCCTATAGAAAGAAAAGGAAAAGAAGTAATAAAATGTCCTAAATACGATTGTGTCCAAACAAAATTTATATATTAAGTAAGGTAACCTATAGTATTGCGGTAACCAAACATATTTACACTTTTTTTTTTTGCAAATATCAGACAAGGTCATAAAACCATACACAGTGCGAGAGCATATCAGCAAAATTAAATAAATAAATAAATATCAGAACTTTTTCTTTTAGTTAATTATTTTTAAACATTATATTTATTTAATAATTTAACCATCATAGTCTACTATATATTTGTAGTAGTCTAACAAGTTGAGGCACACTTTATAGGTAAATGCTCATAACTCAAGAGCTGTATTCAAGGAAATATAAATTAATTTTATTGTATTCTTGAAGAATTGTATTCTTTATTTGAAGAAAGAAAAAAATTGCAATCGAAAACAGTAAAACGGCAACCTTTTACATTCGTAGACGCCCAAGGTCCCCTTTCAACATCTTGAGAAGTTTCTCAAAGGGGCCCAGATGGGGAATGCTGACAGACGGCGTCTGCTGATAAGGATAGCGTCACTACAGGTTACAGGAAAAACAAGCATATGATATAAAGCAATTTCTAGCTATTAATTACTGTCAGAGGCCTATAACCATAAAAAATAAATAAAGGAATTTAAAGGCACTCCAATAATATATATTTGATTTAGTTTAGAGAAAATAAGGCTACTTATCTGAAAGCTCCCGTTTTCCTTCGGATTGCAGAAGAATGAACAGCGAGGAAATGAGACCCCTTTTGCACAGAAAACTGTCACATTTGAGAGCGAGACACTTCGGAGACAATTTTTAAAAATTTCTTTAATTAATTAAGTCTTTTTTCCGGAAAAAAAACACATAAAAATGTCGGAGCTGGCCAAGTTGCTGTCTGTATCGATCGTGATCACAGCGCCCCCGAATACGAATGATGCGGTTTGCTGTTCGAATACGAGTGATGCGGTTGCTATTCGAATGCGAATGATGCGGTGGCTAACAATACCTGTGAGTCACAATGTGATATATTTTTTATTGATAATTTCGAATTTTTTTGGTTATTTCATCGGATTTACATTATGTGTTTTATTTGAAATTTTATTTAGTTGTTGATATTTAAGAGGATGAGCAATTTTGACAGCGTAAAGCGTTATTTATTACTTGCTTTGGTTTACATTAAGGCTTAAAGGGCATATTATATTTGTAAATTGAAAATTTGGATAATTTAGATAATTATTGATTTTTTTCTTGAGCGTACCGTAGTGAGATTTTATTGATTTGAAATATATACTGCGTTTAGGTATTGTTTATATAAGAATATATAGGTTAGTATAGCTTCTTTACTTCCTTGCACGAAGTAAAAAGGAAGTAAGTATTGTAATTGTGAAAAATATTGGGTATCATATTTCAAAGGAAATATCCATTTTTTACCATTACCGAATCCATGCGGATTATTTTTTGGGTGACGTCTGTAAATATGGACACAATGAACAACTCTTTTTTTTTCTCCAAAAATGGATTGTTAAATTGGATTAAATGGATATAAGTTGATACTTAAAAGGGATTTTTTCTTGACGTGTAAATATATATATTAAATAAATTATAATTAAATGTAAAGTATATACACACACACATATATATATATATATATTCATCTTCCTTACTTGGCTTCTATTTTCGCAATCCTTGGTTGTAGTCAGGACTTAATTTTTAAAATTAGATGTGCTGGAGCGCAGTGGCTAATCGCACCGACGGTGCGAATAGCGTCTAGAGGCTAGTAGCACCACCTATGTTAGCGCATGCGCACAATCAGTCCAGGTGCAAGCATTTTATGCCCATTTGCTGTAAGGCAGGTGCATGCGCACAGCTTTTTCATTCAATGATCTTACAAGTTTCTTATCTTCCCTATATGCGATTTCTTTGTTAATTCAATTTTAGTTATTGTTACTGAAACTGTTATTGGTTTGAACCGAGGGCAGATAAAAAATAAACCTTAAATTGTGCGTGTGTGAGTTGATACATTTGAAAACAAACCGGATAAGGAAAAACTTGAGATTGAACTAAATTATTTTGTGGATTTAAGAGTTGCCAAACTAGCAGCTTCTGGCAAATTATTTGAAGAGGGTGAGGTACGTATAATTCCACAAATTGTACTTATGCAATGTGTGAGATATAAATTAGTAAACATTGAATCTATTAGAAAGTTTTTTCAACCAGATACTTTCCTGATCATTGAGCAATTAAAAAATGCAGTCATTTGCATGAGGTGGAAATGCTGTGACTGTTTAGAACAGGCATGGCCAAACGTTTTCGTTCGCGGGCCAAAAATCGCAAACAAAAAATGTTCGGCGGGCCAAGGTAAATTTTTCTAAAATTTTAAAAACATATACAAGTATTACAATTTAAATATGTCAATGAGAAGAATGAAATTGCACTTTCATTTTTAAAAAATTCTTATATTGAGGTTCGAAGTGAGATGTACTGATTCTAAGGAACGAGGCTAACTGCTCATCTGTCACTCTACTTCTTAAATAATTATTTCTAAAGTTCATTGTTGAAAACACTTGTTCACATATATAAGATGAAGCAAACATAGCACTGATTTTCTGGGCGTGAGATATTAAATTCGGGAAACTCACTTTCGATAATGATGTTATATTCATTGAAGACTGTTACAGCTTCATTGCAGATGAGACACACTGGTTTATCTTTTACAACTGTAAAAAATATTTCTAGGTCCATTCATCATTAAAAGCACGGCATTCTGAATCAACTTTACGTTTTTTAGTAGACATTTTGGGGTTGAAATATTTTACGAATAACCCAAACAAGCACTAGCTACGCTATACTTTTAACAATTTCAAAACCACTATTCACAATGATGCTATATGTCCGCAATCTTTCCATACGCAATCAATAATACTAGAATTCGCGACAAAAGAAAAGACCGCTGGCTGGAGCTTAAAATGCGCAGTCTGCCAAATGTGAGGTCTGATTCACTTATATTGGATTCGCATACTTCTCCCCGAAAAACAGATAACGATTCTTAAGCCAATCTACAGCATAACTACCAAAGTACTTCCGCGTTTAACACTTTACCGATTGAAAGGTGTTTGTGCTTGCTATTTCCATCGATTTATGTTTTGTAAAACAAAAATAGAGACAGTAAAAAGATCATCAATAATTTGAACAAAAGGAAGAAAAAAAGTAATATTTAAACAAAGTAGAAAAGGAGATGGAGATATAATATTTAAATATATATTTCTTTTAATTTGCCTCGGACCGGCAAATTAAGAATGTATCCGCGGGCCGGATACAGTCTTCCGACGGGCCGGATTTGGCCCGCGGGCCGTAGTTTGCCCATTCCTGGTTTAGAAGATTTAGAATATAATTGTATTCAGTCTGATTTGTGCCTTAATTGGTATAACTGAACTTGGGAAAATATTGTAATTTATCCACCATTCAAAGTTTTGTCCAAACTGTAGATACCTGTCATTTGTTGCAAAATATATTGATTTGAAATCTTTTTATTATTTAATTAAAAATTATTTAATTTGTGGAATGTATTGTCTGAGTTAATTTCATATATTTAATTTAATTATTTTTAATGGGAACGTTGACATTCAAAGAAAATCCAAATTCCTTTTAAAGCAAGAAGTTACAGTGAAATTTTCTAATTTATAACACAAACTATTGACATAAAGCTGATTAATTCAATCGCAAAGGTCAGCTGGTCAATAATATAATTATGATAACCCAATAATATAAATACAGTACGGTAATAATATACACAATGCAGCAATAATGAAATATGTGACAGTAAATATGCTAGATCACAATATATAATACGAAGCAGTAAATATAGATAATGTTGCTAGATTCCAAAATATAATGTAATGCAATCAAATAGGTACTATTCTACCTTAAAATGAAGTAAAATAATCTATAACAAATAAAATGATTAGCTGATGAAGTACAACACACATAAGATAATTTGCAAGTAATAATTATCAGTTACAAAGACGAGGTCAATCTATGTACATGATAATGTTCAGAATAAGATAAGATGAAATATGGATTTAATGATGGTTCTAATAGCAAGTGAGAAAGTGTACGCAGGAATACTCGGTCTAATTTTTATTATCTTTTCTTAGAAGAAAAATTTCAGAGAGGATTAAGTTAAAATCTTGATTGTGCAAAACATATCTTTGAATCTAAATGTATTATAAGAAGTAGAGAAAATGTAAACAAGATTTTAGACCTCCAAACCAGTCATTTAAACTATTCCAACCGTTCAGGAAAACGATAAACATTGCGAATATAAAAATCTGCCTTTTTTTATATATACATAAATAAAGGAAATGTTGGCTGTTCGCGCAGTTAGGATTCGTTCTTTTCGATTCAGTTCAAATGACGGATCTGGAACTGACAACCCAATGCAGATGCATGGTTAATTGGATCTTGATTTTGCTGCTGGCAGTCGGTGCGATTCCTCCATGGTGCGAATCAAAGAATTTGTAGGGACTCCCTTACAAATTCTTTGCTGCGAATAGCCTGAAGAGGCTAATCGCACCGGTGGTGCGAATAGCATCGGCCAAATCCAGTACCTACGCCGTTGCCATTTGTACCGCCAATCTTCGAATTGTCTTATCACATTAACCTACTGTTCAGCGTACGATTGCTCCTGCGACTGATATCCCTTCTTATGTTTTAATGTTCGGAAACTGAAAGCACTGTCGATTGGGATTGGACTCGTCCGGGCGCCCATTGAAAGGAGCGCGATGTTCACGGATACAACTAATAACAGTTTAAGGAACAATAACTCGTAAATTTCAGTAACAATAACTAAAATTTAATTAACAAAGAAATCGAATTTAGGGATGATAAGCAGAAACTGTTAACAATCCTATCTATCGCTAAGACTGAAAACACTCTTGTAAGATCATTGAATCAAAAGTGCTACGCGCATGCACCTGTCTTACTGCAAATCGGCGTAAAATGCTTATACCTGGACTGATTGTGCGCATGCGCTAATGCAGGCGGTGCGATTAGCCACTGTGTAGTATGTTTAGGTACCAATTCCGATTTTAACGCAATGTAGGGAGGAAGTTGTTGAAACGTTTAGTGAGAATTTGTCCCTAAACTTCGTATTCACTTGGCGCGTTCGTATGAAAATGTGTCTGCAGAAGCAAATGGAAAAGCGCTTATGAGTTATGCAAGTAAAGAGCGTATTTTCACAGAATTCCTAAAATAAATATATGAATATGTAAGTGTGAAATCATATAAACGTGATTTATTATCTAGTCGGTTATCGAACTATATAGCTATACTTTATTTGGCAAGACTTTTATACGAAAAGAACTTATTGTCATATCATGTAATTTATTTGTCTAAACTAGCAAAATGGATACTAAGCCAGCAAAGCTACATTTGTGTGATATATGTGGCAAATCGTTCAGATACAAAGAGTATTTGAAGAAACATATCTTTACTCATACGGGAGAGAAGCCATATAAATGTAATTTATGTTCCAAAGCATTTGCCCGAAAATTTGTTTTGAAACAGCATACTCTTACGCATACAGGTGAGAAACTTCATAAGTGTAATGTTTGTAACAAGGCATTTGCACGCAGAACTCACTTAAGTAGACATTTGCTTACTCACACTGGTGAAAAACCACATGCATGCAGTTTATGCAGCAAATCATTTGCATGTAAAAGTGATTTAAAGCTACATATATATAGTCACAAAAGTGAGAAACCACATGTATGCAATTTATGTGGGAAGTCGTATGCGTGCAAAAGTTATTTAAACATGCATATGCATATCCATACTGGAGAAAAATTATATAAGTGTCTTATATGTGACAAATCCTTTGGTCTCAAGAGTAATTTAAATTACCACATGAAGATACACAGACCTGTGAAAATGTACGATTGTGATACATGTGATAAGAAATTTGTACGTAGTGGTGATTTAAGAAAGCATAAACGTACTCACACAGGTGAGAAACCACATAAGTGCGATATATGTTACAAGTCATTTTCAAATAAACATGAATTAAAAGCACACATGCGTACTCACACTGGTGAGAAGCCTTACGTATGTGAAGTATGTGGTAAGGCATTTGCAATTCGAGTGAATTTAAAACACCATACACGTATTCATACAGGTGAGAAACCACATGTGTGTAACATATGTTGCAAGTCCTTTATTCGCAATGGTGATTTAAAACGACACATGCGCACTCACACTGGTGAGAAACCATATAAATGCAATACATGTGATAAGAAATTTTCTGTGCAGAGTGGTGTTAAAAAACATGTATTTACTCATGCGAATGTGAAACCATATCAGTGTGATTTATGTAGCAGGTCATTTTCTAAGAAGGACTATTTAATCAAGCACATACAGTACAATCACACAAATGAAAGATCACATGTATGTGAAATATGTGGGAAGTCGTTTGTATGCAAGAGTAGTTTAACTAGGCATGTGCTTTTCCATACAGGTAAGAAGCCATATGAATGTAATACATGTTGTAAATCATTTGCACTCAGATATTCCTTAAAAGTGCATATGCGTGTGCACACAGGTGAAAAGCCATATAAATGTGATATTTGTTGCAAGTCATTTGCACAGAAAGGGTCTATACAGTTACATATGCGAACCCACACTAATGAGAAACCTTATGATTGTAATGTGTGTGGTAAATCATTTGCATCTTCTAATGTCCTAAAAAGACATATGCGTACACATACAGGGGAGAAACCATATGCATGTGATGAATGTGGCAAGTCGTTTGTTTATAAATGTGATTTAATAAAGCATACATGTGTAGACACTTAAAAATATGCACATTGTCAGTTGTGCCTTTGTAATTTGTATAGTTGATAGAGGTAAGTAATCGCAGGATACAATATTGCATTGGCATTGCACCAGCATCTCATTGATAACATGTTTGTTGTCTGAGAGACCAAATTGTGAAACATATAATTTTATCGAATATTAGAATATTTATTTTTTTATTTTATTAATTTGCTACTTTTTGGTTGGAATGTGCTTTAGCCCACTGCTTGGCGGCGATTGTTTTTGAATGAGCAATAAACGCGCCAACATGGGTAACTCCGTATATCAGCCAACATGGCTGACTGGGTATTTTGAAGCTACGGAATGACGTAGTGCACATGGCATTTTCTTGTAATTTATTTTCGTTATTTTAGTTTATTTTGTTCATTTGTGCATGTTGCCTACATTGTGCAATTTGCTGAAGTTTTTTTTAAGTTTAAAAGGAACGTTGTGCACATGGCATTTTCTTGTAATTTATTTTCGTTATTTTAGCTTATTTTGTTCATTTGTGTACGTTGCCTACATGGTGCAATTCGCAGATGTTTTTTTAAGTTAAAACAGAACGGTGTGTACATGGTATCGTTTGTAATTTTAATGCCCTTTTAAAAAAAATTCCTTCTTTCTTTGATGCCATTTTGGTTACGTTTTCGCGGAGCGTGCCGGGAAGGTTATGTAACGGCATAAAATGTGTAAGTATTACAACATAAAAATGTAAATAATTAATTTAAACCTAACTGACAAATATTTTAATGATCATAATGTTCGTTTTGCATATTATTTTATTATCTTTTTGTGGCAACAGTTTCCATACTAATTTATGATTAATATATTTATGATTCCATACTAATTTATGATATTAATTATTCCATACTATTTTACTTATTGTGTTTGTGTTACCAAACAAACCACAACAAAAGCAAAATAATTATGTTTTAGAAGGAAAATAAGTCATCCAAGTACCAACACTTTTTCACCATTAGTTAATGTGCGATAAAACCATTCTCGCCTCGTAACTCCATTCGGTGTAGTATGATTCATGTCTGATTGTAACATTGTTGACACTTTAGTGAAATTAGTGTTCATGTGCTGTACAACCTCCGGACCTCGCTGCACAAGTAGCAATCTCATGTTTTCATTTATATGTTCAGGCCATTTTCCAAACATCATCTAAATCCCTGTACTGCATAGAAAGTGATTTCAATGTTTCGTCAGTCTCACTCTCAGAGCTACTAGTAACTATATTTGAACGTACCAATACAGGTTCAAATTTAGTAGATGTTGGAATTTGATTGGGTACTGCAATCTTTGCATCTATAACAGGAGCCTGCGACTTTATGTTTACAGGACTTTATGTTTCCGTCTCTCTCTCTCTCATTGGGTACCGTATTTCTCTACCATTTAAACACCATTTCAACTTTGCAAGCATTCTTAATAATTAATCCAATTATATTACAATACACAAAATTATATCCAGAGAAAGTATTATTTCTGAAATAAAGTTTTGATGATTTTTCAGTGCTTATATTTATTCAAACATAGAGTTAAATTTAAGCATAACGGTTATTTGATTTGAATTAGATTCCCTTAGAACTTTTTTAATACATAGTTTATAAACTGAAAAATTAAAAAGGGAAGATTACATACCCAAGTGTCCATTCAGTGCTAAAAACGTGTTCAAATGTTACTCTTTAGTACTACAGTTATTTAATTATTATAACCATTGTATTTATTAATCAATGACTCTCAAAAAGTGAGATTCAGAAAATACTCGTGATATGATGAATTTAGAAAGGTAAAAAACATTAGATATTTTAAAAATTGAATTATTTCATACTACAGTATAAGTATTAAAAGACTTATATGAAAAAGAATAGCAATTAAGTCCAATATATTTTCTCTACATATTCATTGTATATTTCATTGTTAAATAATTGAAAAGATTTAACAAGACTTACCTGAAATTTTAGAATGAGTTCTCTGATTTTGTTAGAAATAAATACAGCTAGTAGAACACAGGTTTTAACGCAAAGCTTTGTGAGGCTTTCAACAAAAAACAGAATCATTATTTTCTTGAACTGTGTTGAATTATTTTCTTCTTGATTCCCACATCTTCTCATCTGAGAAACATCTGATCGATAACAGTTTAAGGTGACATCAAACTATCTTTACAAGATTTACAATATCTAATTTATTGCTCTCTTCTGCCAGCATGTATTTCTCCCCAAGACCATTCCTAAATGTTTATTCAGATCCCCTATGTCTTTTGTGTAGTGGTATCGTCTGTATTCGTAATTCATTAAACAAAGTATCGCTGTTTGTCCATCTCTGACCCCTCCTTCCGCTTTGTTCGCATTCCCTGGAGATTGGAAAATATACCCAATGGGGAAATTTGCTTTTCTTCATCTCCAAAATTCATTCTCAAAATCCCACTCCTACCTACCCCTCCCAAATGCACATACTGCATGTATTCAAAAAGCATCCTGTAACATGTGTTGTTTAAAATGAAAACTGCCATAAAAGTAAAAATTTTTCTGTGTTTGATAGTTGCTTTTTAAAGACAACTTTCAAACACTTACACTATAAGAATTTAACTAACTGAGCTCTTGTTGGAAAGAAATATTATTGTTTATTTGTTTTGATGATTTAGTTCAGCTTAAAAAATAAAAAAAAAAAAAAATCTTTCCTCCCTAGTGTATATGCTTGCTTTGGAAGAAATTTTCTTACCACTTAATGACGTATCTTTCACCATCAAAAAGACGTAATGCTTCAGTAGAGCCACATATTTTATTTTGGTTTTAAGTCTACTTGTAGTGCATCCAAAAAATGGGAAGTAATAAATACTGACTCTCTACAAATTTTTGCAACCTCGACTAAGAAATCGAGATAACATTTTAAACATCTGAAATCCTAGATGCAACGGATTTTTGAAGGATAGTCACTCAGTGGAGGGTGAATTTGAAGATACGCTTGAAATAAGCTACGCAGTGCCATCTCCCTCTTTTTCTAATGGAAAAAGGGATAGAATCTAGAAAGTATGAATGCTAGAGTAAACACAAATGGAAACGTTAAATACAGATACTTAGATGGGATGACTCCTTCAACAGCTGAAGCATGGTAGTTGCCGCACTGCGAATTGTTGCGGATGTTTTTGACTTTATGGTTTCGTGGAGTTGAATTTCCTCTAATCTTAATATTTATTCAATGATAGAGAATTTGCCACCCGTGGCAGATGCCCCTTTGCCTCCCCCTTATATGCCACTACCCTCAATTAGTATTCTAATGTACTGTCATATTACGGCTGATTTCTAACTGAAGTTCATAAAATTCAGTCGATGTCAATTCCTGACACCGCAGATAGATAAAACGAATGGCATTGAGGGAAAAAAGACATGACTGGTTCTCAGTTCCTTCTGTTCACAGCAAGAACGTTCATAACAGTGCCACAAAGAAGATTTGTTTGAGTCAAAAATTAACTTCATCGCGTGATTTTGAGAACAAAGTCTAATGCTATGGATTATCCTTTGTAACCAGAAATGGGGTTTCATTGCCAAAACTGAACAAAATTTTTTGCTAAAAAACAAGGGGCACCCAATTCTACACTATAGCCTTCAGATGTTGTTTGTCAAGAATATTTTTAATAATTGTTAAATTGAGTGTAACCATCTTCATGTTGCTCTGTTTTTATATCCCTTCCAGCAGTCTGAATAGTTCATTGATCCATCTTGCACATGTTGAATAATTTTCTCTATTAGTGTATTAGCATCTGTATTTGAGATTTCAAAGGCAAAATACTCCCATCTTCAAGGCATATTCCTCCCAAAATCCACTGTTGTGGGAGCACCCTGCTCTGATGTTCTTTGTCATTAGTTCATGGTGATGTCAGGTGAACAAACTCACCGATTACAACAATTTTATTGGGATTGCCTACTTGCCCATTGAATCTTTGTATCAGATGTAGGGAATACATTTCCCACATGTAATTGTTCCAATCAACTGCAGCATTTTCATATATATTAAACCTGTTTATCACATCATTTGATGAACATCAGCTTTCTCTGTCCAAGAGTACACAAATTTAATAGCAGTGGCCAATGATATTCTGGGACCACTAAACCAATTTCCAGCAGAGAAACTGTTCTTCTTTTCATGATTTTTAACATTGCACCTCTAAATGGTTTTGTCATTAAACTGTAGTTTTCTGTTGTGGCTATTTTTGCATACTCGTTTGTCAGGCATAAGACCTTTTTCATGAAAAAATTATATGGCACCCACCTCTTTATTTGGTAAATTAAAGATTGTTACCCATATATTAAAAAAAAATTCATAAAATATTTTTAAAACACCTATGTGAATTCAAAAGTGTCAGCAAAAAGGAAATACGATGCTAATATAAGGAAGGAACACATGGCGAATTATCTCCAATTATTAGCCATTCAGTCTCGGGGGCACTGTAATAAGGAAGTAAAATTCATTTTTGTGTATACATAGCATTCTTGATATCTGTTTAGCAAGAAAGCTAAGTTAAGAAAAAATGAAAATGTTATACTGCTTTTATTATTATTTGCTTTATGCAAATATTATTGACTGCAAGAGATTTTTGGATTAATATAGCTGTATTGCTTCATCAGTGTAATTTCATGTTCTGTATTTATTATTTCTAGTAACTCAGGTATCGTAAAGTAAGTGTCTGTTTTTATTTTTGAAAATGCTTTTTTTCCACTAGTACATATAATCATTGTCACAATACCCAAATCATTAAATACCTATGTAATATTTTAAGTTATATTTGTATATTTAGGACATAACAGATAATAAAATGTTTTCTGCGATTTGCTGTGCTATTGTTTTTGATTTACTAGATAAATCTTTTCCTTCAGTATCTGGAATTATGTTTTAAATAATTTTTTTAGTGTTAAAAAATTTGGTACTTTTGCATCTGCACTTGCCACTTTTTTTTTTGCTTGTAAAAGAGGATCTAAACTGCCATTTTTCTTGCATTTTTTTTTGCTTGTGAAAGAGGATCCAAACTGCCATTTTTTTTTTTTTTAACTGTAAGTAATTTCTAGTTGTATGAGTAGATTATAGATAGCAACCCGTTTATGTCTAGTTACACTTGAGGTCTCATCGTGTGTGTGGTTTTTCTTTCACAAGCATTAAAAAGTAAGGCATGTGCATAATGGAAAAGTACCAAAAATTTGTACGCAATTTTATCAGTGTATTTTTTTCTCTTCAAATTCATATGTACTTAAAACCATGCCTTTTATTAATGTACTTAAATGTACATGAATCTTTCAATATTTGTTTAAGTTCTGTTATAAGTCACCAGCTGAACTGATACTTTTTTTTTCTTTCCCTTTTCTTCCTTGTTCAAATAATGTTACTTTTTGTAATATGACTACCAGTAATTTTGTGATGTTTCTGCATTTGCTATTAGTATTATCATAGAAAATGAAATCCTGTACATCAGATCTTGAGTATAACAAAACATTTGTAAAAGAGGGTTTATTCCAAAAATTATTTTTATCATCACAATTAAGAAATAACCTATTGTTTTTAATGAAAAACAGCTTATTCATTTATTTATTTCTGAAAAACAACTAGATAACAGCTTATTTTCAAGAATTTGTCATGTAGAATTGCAGTTTTTCTGCAGAGCTGTCTGTCTAATCTCAGCTGGTATGAACCTGCTTTTTCATATCACTGCATTATTCTGCTTGAATGAAATTATCTCAGCATTATTCTGCACTCAAATAAAGTTTTTTTATGCTTATTATCAAGGTGTCTTAGTTTTCTTTCTTAGTTTATGCATAATAAAATCAATTTCAATTCAAAAATAATTCCTATAAAATCTGCTAATTAAAAATAATAGCAATATAATGATTAAATTTGCATAGTTAAATTATTTCTGTACAATAATGAAATAAACAACTGAAGAATTTGAGGCTCGAGTGTAGATTGGGTGCCCCTTTGATTAGTGACAAATTTTGTTCAGTTTTGATGATGAAACCCCATTTCTGGTTACCATGATAGTTTTAATTTTGTTTTAGCTTCCTGATTTTTTTTTTTTTTTAAATAAAAATAGATTGATGTGTACATGGACAAAGTTAAGGCAGTGCACGATGCCTAGTTTGTGTAATTCTTTGACTTCTTATTTTGGTTTTCTGTAACAGTCATCTTGAAATTGTGTTTTCCCAGCACTGATCTTGGCATTAAAAAAGAATCACCAAAAACCAAGGGGCACTCAATTGTAAACTTTTGCCGAATTTGAATAGTGTTATATTCTGCATTCACTTGTGCATAAAATTTGTTGCTTACATTGAGTGAAATATTTCAGTAAAATAACCTCATAATATAAGGCTCGGAAGATTCCAGTAGGTCCATGGTGGAAGTGAAGCATATCATATACGATGCCCTGGGAACAAGGAGATTAATGGGTATGCTTGATAGCAAGGAAACATAACTAAAAGCAATGAAACCTTGTTTACTGTGTAATGTCTGCCTGTCTTCAATGGCGAACTGGGCAAAACATTTGACCCTGGCAGGAAAAAATATGCCAGCCCTAAGGTCCCATTTAAAATGTCATTATACATATTCATAATTAGCCATTTAAATATCTTTTAATTGCAGACGCTTGGGCAAACATTTCCTCCATATCTTCAATTTTTGCTTTAGCCAAAATATCTTTTTCTACGTTCATTAATAGCAATGACTTCAAATTAGCTTGCTTCATAGTACTCCTTAATCTTCTTTTTACAATTTTTAATATTGAGAAAGTAAAAAAGACATTGGCATGCATGTTACTATATCAATTATATTTCAAAAGTAATTTATATATGCACAAGAAGCAATTTTTGCAAAAATTGCATTTAGCTTTGGATGAATGCTCATTAATAGATAGAGCACTCTGTCCTTCTGACTTGGTATCAGATTCAAAATAATGATTTTCAATTTAATTTTTTTCATATTTCTCATTTGCTTACTACAATAGGTCCTGATATTCATCCTTAAGATTATCAATTGTTACACCTACATAATGCCCTAATAATACAAATAAATAATCAAAAGAGTTCGACAACAATGGCTTTAAAAAATTTTGGGGATCCAGAAGAGCTATGTCTTCATACAACTTTCTGTGCTCTTTAAACCTACTTTCCATTGATAAAATGGTGTTATCCATTATAAAATTAAAGACAGTAACTTCAAATTGTTTGATAAGGCAATTGAAGTTATAGTTGGATGATTCTTTGTTGTCGATTTGATTCATGTTTGAGCATCTTCTGGCAGGTAGTTCTTCTGTAATTATAACACAACCCAGCCTTTCTAGTTTATTATTACAATCCATTGCAAACAATTTTGATGTGTTAAATATTAAATCAAATTTCCTAGAAATGGCTCTTAAAGAGCTTGTAGCCTCCCTAATCATATTATATGCTAGGACGTAATTTAATCCTTTAGTCTGCAAAATTTCATTACTAGCTCAGTATATTTAAATATTTTCAAATATACACAAGCAGACAAAATTATTTTAAAAGTTGATATTTAGTCCGGAATAGATTTTGTCATGTCTGTGCATTTGTATATCATTTCGAACTCCATCTAGTTTCACTGATGAGATGAAGCTTCTTATATTTGGTTTTTATCATCAATTCTTCTCCACACATCCATTCTTTGATAGGATTCTTTAAAGAATTAGCCACACTCATTTATTAGGGAAAAAAGAGCAGTTCCTTCTAAAACGCTATTCGTAGAATCGACCAGTGCTAAATTTAGAGCATGTGAGTAACACTAAACATGAATTTAGTGAGGTGCTTTTTCACCCAAACATTTAGTAAAACCATTGTTAGCGCTGCGCATATTTGACGCGTCATCTGTAAAATTGCCGATACATTTTCTGACATCAGTGTCCATGCCCACTAAGAAGTTGATGATCATATTGCACATATCGAGTCCAGTAGAATCTGTAAAAGATAAAATACCTATCACTCTTTTGTATATGTTTTCTTTATAAAGATACCTAATAATAACTAAACATTGGTTATGACAACTAAACATTGGTTCATTTGATTTATGTCAGTAGTAGTATCGGTTTGAAGTGACTAAAAATTCGCTTCTCGAATCTCGGTTAACATTAACTGGCTCGTGACATTCTTGATGCTAGTTATGATATACTGTATCGTCATTTTAGGTAACAGTGTTACGCTACTCTCTCTACATTGATGATCATCATGTTTCTTTATAACACTGATATGCTTCTGAAGAAAGGTTCATATTTTGAAAGTAATAGTATCTTTTCCAGGAAATTTACATGATCAACATTAACATCTTTTTAAGCTTTGCGCATTTTCATCCCTAGGACTTCCGAAAGTAATTCCTCATTTTCTGATAAATTGAACAACATTAATAATTACTTCCAACATTAGCTTTCGTTCTATTGCATTTTTTTGACAAATCGTTGACATTTCTGAGAACAAAGTACTACATATGTCTTTTCCTTTTACATTCATAATATGTGCTTCTGTTCATTTATTATGAATTTCACTCGCTTAATGATCATTCATGCATTGTATCACGTGGCGCCAAACTCTCATTCTTCAATAACAAAAGTACTTTCGTTAGAGCTGCCGGAATAACATAAACAAATGAAACTCAATAATCTGTTCGTCTCCCTGTAGAAACTCAACCGTTTTCTATCACTTTCATTAGGACGATAGAACACTACACGAAGAAGAAAAGGCAAATGTTTTGAAGCTGAAAGTTAGCAGAATGTTTGCTAATAAAATCCTGTCGATCTTCAGCTGCTGATGGTCGTACAAAATAGAAAGCCAATAAATATGAAAAGGACAATGATGATGCTATATTGGTTGTGTCCGTTGTTTACGACTATGACTCGATATTATTACCGAACTGTTACGAAAAGCAACTTTGCCAGTTCCATGAAATAAAGCCCAGAGGCACATGACATAAAAGTTCTAGAGGTGGGAATCTCTGAAGAGATATTGGAGGCAAGGTCCGTTTTTTGTCTTCACATGTGCTTGATATTTCAGCTTCAGATGTTTTGAATCAGATGTTTGTCTACTTCTATTTTCAATTAAAATATCCTCTTCTTGTCTTTGCACAGTAACTGTCATAGGAGAAGTTGCTTTTTTTAAAATCCAGGATACATAGCCATGAATTTTTAGCAATGTTTTGCAGAATCCTTCATTAGTTTTGTCTCTTTTCTTGAAGTTTCTCTGCACCCTCCTTTGATTTTTTGTTTATGCACTCTACGTACTTAAAAAGCAATGTAAAAGAATTGAACTGCAATATTTTTTGTCATCAGCTTACATTAA
Organism: Stegodyphus mimosarum; assembly: GCA_000611955.2. NCBI lineage: Eukaryota > Metazoa > Arthropoda > Arachnida > Araneae > Eresidae > Stegodyphus > Stegodyphus mimosarum. The sequence goes on from KK117637.1 coordinate 46,947, forward strand.
CGCAGTCAAATTCGCTAGAGAGTCTTTTTTTAGTTACAGTTATAATGTAATATTTTCAGTTTCACAATTAAATTAGAGCCTGACTATACTGTATTTTCATTAATCTACTTCATGACTGTCAACTAGACACTACTCTACAGCTACCGTATCTCACGTGAGTGCGATATACGGTCCACACATCCGTATCTCCCTCACGCACAGGGCCATCTCGTTGAGTCATCTGTGTAGATTCGATCTTTCGAGTTTCTTGATCAGCCCGAAACAGCTCTGGCCCACAGGGCCTCTACCCAATCCACCACTGCCTGTCATTATCAATATTTAAATTAAATTTATGTTTGTGTTTAAAAGCAGATTTGTTTGCATTGTATATTTAAATTTGGCTAAAGTTCCTTCTTCTCAGATGGTCATTTTAATAATGTTTAAGTTACTATTGATGTAGTCCAACTCTTGAAACTTAGGCCCTTCTGGTACTTTTTGGGGGTTGAATTTCTAATTTCAGTTTAGAATTACAATTTAGGATCTCTGAACTCTAAAGCTATGTATTATAGGAACAAGCGCGTTAATTTATTGACCAGGTTATTTTCAATAAATTTTAAGGAGAAGTAGGGGTGTTGAAGTAGGAGTTTTAAGAGATATGTTCCTTTAGTATGTTTGATAGGAAATGACAGCTTTAGAGATAATTTTAAATAAAGTATCTTGCTTCTGCATTTAGCAGCTATATGTCAAACTGTAAAATATTTTGAATGACTATGTTAAATAAGGAAAAAAATTAAACTTTTATAATTATCTTAAAAATGCTTTTTGAACCCTAAGACATAAGTTCACTTTAATGATGTTTTAAAGAATTATTATTAAATAATATACAAACTGCAAAATAACTGAATATATATTTTGGGTTACCATTAGTTCCTATTTGTATTCTCAATTGAAATATAAACTGAAATTATATAATAGCCATACACAAAAGAAACTAGTATAATGTTCACATATTATTGAAGTATTTGTATTTTACTTTACAAAGTCAGTTTTAAAAGGATCTTTAACTGAATTTACAATATTTAAAAGAAGAAGTTGTTTTTATTTTAAAGACAACTTAGGTAAAATTTATCCAAATTGATTAAAATATTTTGTTCATTATTCAGTTTAATAACAATAATGTTTTGATTTGATTTATTTGATTATGACAATATAGTTCAAATTCTTTAATTCTCAACAGAAAACTCCATTCAGGAAACGTGTTCAGCAAATTTTGTTTAGCTAATTTTAAAATATTTGATAATATCACTTTCTGTGTGTAATTTTTATAGTTCATTGTTATATCTATGTTGCTACAAGCCATTGTTATTTATGCACCAGAGATTTTTCTTAGAACTTGGCTTCCAAAAACAGTTAGATGAATTCCTTGTACCACGTTTAAGGTTCGGACTTCAGAGCCATACGTAAGTACATCTTATTATAATCTTGTATCAAAGTATTTCATTTCGCTTTTAAATAATTTTGATTGTAAAATTTTTCTTGAGCCTAAGGATCGTAGATCGTAGATCATCGTTCTTTTAATAGGCACTCGACCTAACAGTCTTTACCTATCTACACTCATGTCCATAAATTAAGGATAATTCGGAGTCACGCAGAAATCGAACTCTAAAATAAATATATCACCTGTAAAATCACTACACACATCTTCAAGAATCATATGCAAATTTCAAGAAGTAACCAGATGACACCGATGGTACGTCACAATGACGAGAGTGTAAGAGAGTGATATATAAGGAATACAGGCAAAGAAGTAAAATTGTTCGCAGGCGCTTTATAAGCATTTCAGTGCAATAACCGAATAGTTAAGACACGAAGGACGCATTTGCATGATTTTTTACGTGTAGAATTATCTGCCGTCTGGAAAGTGGGCGTACCCAACTGGAAGTATCAGCCGAACTTGGAATTGCCCAGAGTGAAATCTCCAGGCTTTGGCAACGATTCCAAGATGATGGTAATGTGAGTAGACGTTACAGCACAGGTCGCCCCAGAGTTACAACGCCGAATGAGGACCGGTATTTGGCAGTTACTGCCAAAAGAAACAGGCGGAGCACAGCCTCAGACCTGTTTCGTCAACTCTCTTCAGCCACAGGTACGACAATTTCAAGGCAGACCGTGTACAGACGCTTAGGGCAGATTGGTCTATATGCTCGTAGACCTGTCAGATGCGTTCCACTTATTGCAACTCACTGTCGCCTGCGGTTAGCCTGGAGTAGAGAGCATTCATTGTGGACACCGCAACAGTGGGCTTGTGTGATGGTTTCCGACGAGTCCCCCCTCAGGGGCTCACTTTTGTGAGTACGGGTGTGGCATTCCCGAGGTACCCTAGCCCTTCAGGGGATCACCTTCTTGGTGAGACGGGTGTCACGATCCTGGAGCCCCAGTGATCTGTCCTCTTTTCCGTCTCCAGTCCTCTGAACTGTGACTTCTATCTTTCCTTTCTCCCTCGTGGTTTTCCTCTTCGGAGGTTGGGGCTCGTTATGAGAGACTGGAGCATCCCTTGTCTCTAGTTTTCGAATGACGAGAAAACTGCCCACGTGTTTGCCGTGCGTCGAGACCCGTGTCGCTGGAAAGGAGGGTCCTGGTAGTTGAGGGGCGAGGTACTGTCCCCAACACACTGCTTTGGCCTCTGCTTCAGCTAAACGGGAGGCACCTTGTCGTCCTCACGGGTGTCAATCGGCTGGTC
>KK117637.1:53112-64647 GCA_000611955.2 Stegodyphus mimosarum
GCTAGCTTTGCTGATATCAGCTGTGACACTTTATTTGAAGCACGTCCATCCTGTGTGCCTACCTTTTCTTTAAGAGTTCGCCCTCTGATCGAGGAACTCTCCCTGTCTGATATATCCCTCCAAGCCATGCAATACTTTGAAATTCCTCCTTGGGAACAGGCAGGAATCCAGATTCTTGAAATTTTTTCCTATCATATGAAAAAAAAAACACTAACGATGTCATCTACACCCAACTTTTTGCTGATCACAGGTATAAATATCAAGAATATGTTCCAATATACACAGATGGTTCGAAATCAACTTGTCATGTCGGGACGGCATTTGTAATTGGTGACCATGTAGAAGGCAGAAGTTTGCACCACGCTTCCTCAGTCTTAACAGCTGAACTTACCGCAATATATAATTCACTTTTGTACGTATCAAAGCGAAGGCAAAAAAAGTTTGCAGTTTATTCAGATTCTTACAGCGCGCTAAAACTTTTAGAAGCTTTTTCGAACACCCTTAATCCGGTGGTTTTTGATATCCTGAAACTGAACTTAAACCTAACAAGGCGCGGATTTGAAATTCTCTACTGCTGGGTTCCCGGGCATACCGGTATAAAAGGTAATGAGCGGGCAGACGTCGTCGCAAAATCAGCTGTTGAAATATCCAGTCGCCTCATCCCTATCACAGACATTAGCAGTTTTATCAAACAAAAGATATTGGGAAAATGGCAGCAGTTTTGGGATGTACAGTCTTTCAACAAATTAAAGAGCGTGAAACCTAAAATCGAACTTTGGCATTTTACTGGAAGACGTAAGGAGGAAGTTGTTCTGACTAAGACTCAGAATTGGTCACACCAGAATGACCCATAACTATCTTTTAAATGCTGAAAATGAACCCCTGTGCTCAAAATGTGGTGTATGTTTAACGGTCCGTCACCTTTTAATTGAATGTCCATCTTTTAATAGTACTCGTCAGAAATATATTAACAGCTGTGACTTACCCCTCGACCATTTAATTGGAAGAAAGGTCAATCGTAATTTATTTTACTATTTAAGAGATATTGGTGTTTATCACCTCATTTGAACTGATTTTAATTTTGTATATTAATTTTAACACTTGTGACTTCAGCCACTGGTACGACAATTTCAAGGCAGACCATGTACAGACGCTTAGGGCAGATTGGTCTATATGCTCGTAGACCTGTCAGATGCGTTCCACTTACTGCAACTCACTGTCGCCTACGGTTAGCCTGGAGTAGAGAGCATGCATTGTGGACACCGCAACAGTGGGCTTGTGTGATGTTTCCCGACGAGTCCAGGTTTAGCTTGCTGTCTGAGTCTCTCTGGACTTTCATATGCAGAGCTCCAGGTACCCGTTACCATCAAGAAAACACCATTGAACCACACGGTTACAGTGGTTGAGGAGTGCTCGTTTGGGGTGGAATTATTCTGGGTTCCAGAACTGACCTGCATGTTGAAATTGGAACTATGACAAGCCAAATCTATCGTGACGTCATTCTGGAACAACACGTACGTTTGTTTCGGGGCGCCATGGGTGCACAATTTGTGTTTATGGATGACATTGCCTGTCTTCACCGTGCAAACATCGTAAGCGGATGCCTTCAATCAGAGGATATCACCCGTATGGACTGGCCAGCATTCTCACTGGACTTGAATCCAGTAGAGCACGAATGGGACATGCTTGGCCGACGAGTTGCAGCCCGTCAACCTCCTCCTACATATCTATCAGAACTTCGGAGAGCATTGCTTTTTGAGTGGTGTAATATCCCCCAAGATCAGATCGATAATTTGATACTCGGCATGTCTAGGTGTTGTACGGACTGTATTGCTTCGTCTGGGAGAATGGACTTGAATCCAGTAGAGCACGTGTGGGACATGCTTAGCCGACGAATTGCAGCCCGTCGACCTTCTCCTACATGTCTACCGGAACTTCGGAGAGCATTGCTTTCTGAGTGGTGTAATATCCCCCAAGATCAGACCGATAATTTGATACTCAGCATGCCTAGGCGTTGTATGGATTGTATTGCATCGTCTGGGAGACACAATATATTAACAATCATACCAGCCATGTAATATTGGTTTTTTGTAAATAGGTTTTTTTTTGTAATTTGCTCCAGGGAGAAAAAATCACTAATTTTTTTAGTAATATCAAACATATAGCATCTTTTTTGCTCTTTACCTTTTGTTTAATAAATAAGCTTTACAAATAAGTCAAATTTGTTTTGCTTCTAACTCTTCCTTTGCCTGATTTTGCATTATCCTTAATTTATGGACATGAGTGTATATTAACTTGAAAGGGTACATAAATAAAAATATAAATATCCAATAAATGGATTATACCTCTGCACTTGTAGTGCTGATGACTCCCAGTGGCGATACTTAGCATGTAACAGTGTCGTAGGTGGCATATCACGTAAGAGTAAAATAACAATATATCATATGGTAGGATGGCATATCACATAATAGCAATTTGAAACATAGCAGCATTTCTTTCTTGATAGCAATATAGCATAGAAAATCCAGGGTAATTATGAGTTAGCAGCGTAGTAATAGCATGTAACTGAGCAACGCGGAGCATAGCGCTTCGTCCAATCGTAGTTAATATTGTCGCAAACGTGTCGTTCAATCACATTGCAGTATGAAAATCTATACTTGCAGAAATATACAATACAGTAGATAATAATAAAATATAAAAGTGAAATATGAAAAACTTCAGGAAAATACTGCCGAAAATATATACACTATTTACATTACCATAATACATTGTGGTGGATTGTCCTGGGACGCTTGCATCTTTGAATAACCGTATAATCATAGTAAATTATTATTTACAGTATGCATTTTACATTGTCTCTAATTTTGGAATTAGTGTGTAAAATAAGTGATAATTTTTGTTTAATCAGATTTTTAGCTATTTGAATGTCGTAGACAGTCTAAAATTAAATATGAAAAATTTCTTGTGCTTCTAATACAGAATTGAATAAAAAATAAAAAATAAGATAACACAGTGATAAGTAAAATGTGATTACAACTTCCATTTTTATTACATTACTTAGGGGTTTATTTTGATTAAGCTATAAATAAAATGAACTAAACTTTAATGGGAGTGGACTATTTGAAATACAGGCAAATTACACAGGGGATGTCTATGCATGAGGAGGAAAGCTTGTATGAACGACTTTTCTGAAGAAAGCTATTACATGAGAGAAGCTATAAAAACCTCAAGCAGCCAGTTTTTTTTATTATTATTTTTATTATAAGTAATATGAAATATATAAACATTAGAAAAAGAGCAGACTGCTTAGCCACTACTCTGCTCTATTTCTAGTGTTTAAATCCATTTCAGAATATTTATTATGTATAAAGGAAATATATATGTATGATTATTTTATGATAATATGTTTACTGGAATGTATTTAAAAAAATGTTACTGTACAGTTAGCATAATTCATAAGATAATGTTGAGAAATAATATTCATTCCTATTTATCCGAGCCTAAGGACAGTAATTCACAGCAATAATGCATTTGTTAATTTCTGTGTCAATATTATACTGAAAGTTTATTTCTGAATTGAGCTAAACAGAACCATTCAAAAATTAAAATTTATGATTTCATATTTCAAAGCAATTGAAAGTGACTGATTCTTTTGGGATTTGGCATATTTTTCTTGTGTAATCAATATACTGTAATTGTCACTTCGTTTCATTGGCGTTCAAAAAATGTATTTTTGTTGCTGATTTATCCAAAGCAAAAAAAAGTTCTAGTAATGCTTCAATTTTCTATACCGGTGTTTCTTAAACTATGGGTCGCAAATCAAAATTTTGGGGTCTAGAAAATTCAGTTTGATAGATGAATTTAAACAAATTGCATTAGTAAGACTTTTAAAAAATTACATTAATTGACATTAATGAGACTAGGTTTATAAAGACATTATATTAATTAATATTAACAAGATTAATTACCTGTGCGAAAGCAATTTCTAAAGCTATCGAGCGATTCAAACCTGAAACTTGAGTTTTCATAAACCTTGATTAATTAATATTGATAAGATTAATAATTAATTAATATTAATAAGATTAATTACCTGTGCAAAAGCAATTTCTAAAGCTATCGAGCGATTCAAACCTGAAACTTGAGTTTTCACAAAAATGCTTGATGAATTCTGGATCGGAGTTAGAACTAGCATTTTATTATTTCTGAAAGGGCATTAAATGTTCTTCTGTCTTTCAGCACCACATATTTTTATAAAACTACTTTTTCAGCTTTAACGCTAATTAAAACCGAATATCGTTCAACGTTGAATCATGCTGAAGATGCTTTATGTCCAGTGTCAAATATCGCACCAACATTTAATTTGTTATGCAGCAGAAAACGAGCACATCTGTTTCATTAGAATTTTCTTCAATTTTTGTTTGCTTACAATAAATCCTAAACTACTACTTTTTATAGCTATATTGTTTACCAAAGAAACAAATTATTTACAGGAGGATATTAATTTTTATATCTTTATTTTATATTTAATATCTGGGGTCGAGAAAATCTCAGTGATAAAAAGGGGTCGCGATTGAAAAAAGTTTAAGAAGCCCTGGTCTGTGCAATTAGGATATTAACATCAGATTTCCCACTTTTGCCTTCTCCTTTCAGGAAGTTGTAGAGTCATTAACTATTTTTGAAGCAGGAGAAGTGAGAAATGAGCAATGTCCTCACCGCGACTCGAACCTGGACCTCTTGAATACGCGGTGAGTGTGCTAACCGTTACACCACGAAGGCATGCAGAAAGGAGGGAGAAAATATCCCCTTTTAAAAGGCAACCGTGGATTAGGGAACCAGTCGCCAAATCCTGGTGGTGAGAATGTGAGAATAAGGGGCGAGGCCCCAGCCTTCCTAGCCAGCAGAGCTGGGCATATGGCTTAAGAGGGACCAGCCCATCTAACCAACAAAAATGCAACCCCCCCAAAAAACAAACAAACAAGCATGATGGTTGCAAGCTGCCCAGACAAACACAAAAACGAACAAAAGAAAAATAAAAAAAATAACTGGTTAGCAGTGGCGGCTCGTAATTGAAACTGTAAATTTCTGACATGGCTCTTTGAATTAGGTGTATAAGCCTGGAGCTGGATACCTAAGGCCTTTGCTATTTCATCACAGCAGTAAAAATATGTAGAACCAGTGGCGGCTCGTAATAAGCACTGTGGAACTGCAGCACCCCCTATTCCCACTTATTATTATTTTTAATATTTAATATAATGGACCCTTTTTTCTTTAATTCTTTCTTTATACTTCTACAATATATAATCCTTAAACTTAATGTCAGTAGCCATCCTCCAGTTTATGAAAAAGGTACGAAAGTTTTTGTATGGAAAACAAAAGAAATGTTTTTCTTTTGTAAAATTTCATGGAAATTTCAAAATAAATTTTCTTTTTACGCATGTTTGTTTCCCTTTACACAGTTTTAAAACAAAGGCTAAAATTTTTTTTGGAACAGCACCCCCTCTAATTTTAGCTACGAGCCGCCACTGCTGGTTAGTAAATTAAGGAAAAGACAACAATATAAAACATATAACATAGAAGCTGTGGTTCGCCGTATATTCATATTTCATATCCGGTGCATCTTCCAAATTCCAAGAGCTCTTGGTTTAAAAATAGTTCTTCAGTTCACAATTCAAATATATTTATTTTTATTAACTAGCATCATAATTTCTTTAGATATTTTATTCACAGTTCTCTGTTTATTATATAGATCTAGAATATTAATCTTCCATATTTAGCCCTTACACCCTCCATCAGGACATATTCTTCTACAAAATGTTGTGCATCACCACGTCTGCTGCAGGCCATGCATAAATCGCTATCCTGGAGGTTAAATCTCTTGAGATAGGCAGGGAATCTTCCGTGATTTGTGATAATCTGATTAGTATCAATATTATTCATAAGATTGATTTTTCTATCAATTTTTAATATATTTAAATAATTTGAGTTTTTTTCGGAAGACTCCCATTGCCTTTTCCATGTATTCCATATATCTTCTTTCATAGGCGTCAATATGACTTTCCTTGATTCCAATACATTCTCTGTTAAATGACTAACCCTCAGGGCAGCTTCTTTTGCCAGCAGATCCGCTCTCTCATTACCTTCGATACCAGCATGAGCTCTCACCCAGTGTAATTTTATGATATGCTTCTTTATAATTTCAAAATATATACCCTTAATCTCTTCAATGAGAACATTCTTAGGCTGTGGAAGCTTTGTAATACCGATAATGCATCTGAATATAAATTTATCCACCGTCCTTTTGTTAAAGCATCTTTAATCCATAATAGTGCCTGTCTAATTGCAGTGGTCTCAGCTTGGTCCACAGAATTATTTTCAGTTAATTTAACTTTCAAATTATGAATTTCGATACCATAAAAAATGCACCAATTCCACCCCCACAGCTTGATACATCGGTAAAAATATCAATTCCACTATTATCTTCAAAAGCTTTGTCAAATGGTATTCCTTTATAATTACATGGATGGACGTGACCAAAGTCATACTTCTTGAGAGCTAGACCTACAATCAAACCATTATCAATATTAATCTCATTTATAATCTCATAGCTCAAAAGAAATTTTTTATAATAATATTTGTAATACAAAGAGAGAGGAAGAGTGCCGGCAAGAATACACAAAATTTCATTCGAAACCGTTCTAAATGCTCTGGTGATCGCAATCAACCAGCTTCTCTGCACGGAATCCAATTTATACCTTAATCTAATTAACCCCCCTGCGCGGCATCCCCATGCTCCTATACCATATAAAATCATTGGACATATCACGTTTTGATATATTTCCCTTAAGGTGGTACTTTTGACGTTAAGAGTTTCTTTATAAAAAAATTCCTGTAAAAACTTAAAATATTTTCTATCTTTCTATGTGCAGATGTAAAATGTGAGATAAAATTCAACTTGTCGTCAATTACAACACTCAGAAATTTCAATTCTTTATTGAACTTAATTGTCTGTCCATCAAACTTCAGTCTGGGATGTCGAGTCTTTTTACAACCTCTTGGAAAAAATGAGGTTATCATCTGCATAGAATGAGAAATATCAGAGAAATATCATCTGCATAGCACACGAATTTGAGATTCTCCATATTACTTAAAATCTTATATACAATGAGGCTCCAGAACAGGGGTGCGCTATAAGAGCTCTGAGGGCAACTCCTCTTGATTCTGTACGGCAGTTGAACTTGCTCCTTATTCTTAAAAATAGTGGTTCTGTTCTGCAAGTAGTTCTTCACAGTATCAAATAGTTGTCTAGAAATATCAATCGATTTCAAAACAGTCAATAGGGAAGACCAAAGAATTGAGTCGAATGCCCCCCGAATATCGAAGGCAATCAGGGCAACATGGCTTGTTTGCCTTATATTTCTAATATATTATATCATTGTATAAAGTGCCAAATCTGCTAATCTTCCTTGTCTAAAATCAAACTGACTGTCACTAATGAAATGCATTTTATTCAACCTATAAAGAACTCTATTAGTAATTAATTTGTCCAACACTTTTCCATGCGTTTTCAATAAGCATGTCGGTCGGGTACCTCCATTAGATTTCTGCAACAAAATAAGTCTACCGATTTTTCAAGAATCTGGAAATACGCATAGTAAAAGGCATCTGCTATACAAGATAACATAAAAGGAAATAAATTCTCCCAATAATTCCTTCAACAGCCAAGCCCCGATGCCATCTAGTCCGGGGGCAGAATTCGATCTCAAACTGTTTACGACATTCAAAATCTCTTCACATGTAAACGGTTCTTCTCTATCATTATTTGAAATTTATCTTCCAGCAAATAGAAGGTCTTTTCCAACTTCTCCAAAGAGTCGTTATATACTATGACAGAAATATCATCTGCATAGCACACGAATTTGAGATTCTCCATATTACTTAAAATCTTATATACAATGAGGCTCCAGAACAGGGGTGCGCTATAAGAGCTCTGAGGGCAACTCCTCTTGATTCTGTACGGCAGTTGAACTTGCTCCTTATTCTTAAAAATAGTGGTTCTGTTCTGCAAGTAGTTCTTCACAGTATCAAATAGTTGTCTAGAAATATCAATCGATTTCAAAACAGTCAATAGGGAAGACCAAAGAATTGAGTCGAATGCCCCCCGAATATCGAAGGCAATCAGGGCAACATGGCTTGTTTGCCTTATATTTCTAATATATTATATCATTGTATAAAGTGCCAAATCTGCTAATCTTCCTTGTCTAAAATCAAACTGACTGTCACTAATGAAATGCATTTTATTCAACCTATAAAGAACTCTATTAGTAATTAATTTGTCCAACACTTTTCCATGCGTTTTCAATAAGCATGTCGGTCGGGTACCTCCATTAGATTTCTGCAACAAAATAAGTCTACCGATTTTTCAAGAATCTGGAAATACGCATAGTAAAAGGCATCTGCTATACAAGATAACATAAAAGGAAATAAATTCTCCCAATAATTCCTTCAACAGCCAAGCCCCGATGCCATCTAGTCCGGGGGCAGAATTCGATCTCAAACTGTTTACGACATTCAAAATCTCTTCACATGTAAACGGTTCTTCTCTATCATTATTCTTGTCCATCATAATTTCTTCAATATTATAGTCGACATCATCATCATTCAAAGTGTCTGTTTAATAATTCTGTCATATAGATCTTCCAGCGAGACGGCCCCCTCATGCGTAGTTTGTTTCAGAAAGATATAATTTTTCAATATATTTCTAGAGATTCTATAAAACCAATCATAGTATTCTTTATTCTTGACAAACAAATTACTATTAAAATCTCTCTTTGTTTTCCTAATACATTTTTAATACAAAGCAAGATTCTTCTTATCTATAATTTTTCTTTGCTTTCTAGCCTCATCATCCATCCCAACCACTTGAGAACTGTTTCTAGAAGCGCGCACTTTTCTTCTCATTTTATCTAAATCCTTAGTCCACCATTCAGTTTTATCCTTGTTTTTAACCAAAATCTTAACTTTTAGGTATTTATTCATCTTTCCCATAATCGTTTCTTCTAATTCAAAAATCAATCCAAGAAGATCCCTGGCAGAGGGACATTCCACAATGCGATCTTCAAATAGCTGAAAGTTACTCCGTATTTTATTAATAAATTTCTTTACTTTCCACTTTCTCCAACTAAAACTATAAATAGTTTTATAACACAAACAAAATCTTTAAGATAAATTAATATATACTTGTGATCGCTTAGGCTCTCACTATCAAGGATCTTCATGTCCAAATCAGATTATCACAAGTCATCGGTTTTAGTTCCGATGAGACTATAACTAAGTCCGTCCAACCCACTCCAGTAGAGGAACAAAAAGTTGGTTCAGAATTATTTTTATTTAAAAATTTTAAATCAGGTTGCAGTATAAAATCATTAGTTAAAATTCACCGTTGATCCAACATTCTCGCTCCCCATATAAAATGTTTAGAGTTAAAATCACCAACAATGATAAATTATTTTTATAAAAATCTAAGACCACTTCTAAATTAATTAAATGTTCATTCAAATCCTCTGCGCTCCTCAGGGGCTCACTTTTGTGAGTACGGATGTGGCAATCCCGAGGTACCCTAGCTCTTCAGGGGATCATCTTCTTGATGAGACGGGTGTCACGATCCTGGAGCCCCAGTGATCTATCCTCTTTTCCGTCTCCTCTCCTCTGAGCTTAAATTTTCTGCCTTCCCTTCTCCCTTGTGGTTTTCCTCTTCGGAGGTTGGGGCTCGTTATGAGAGACTGGAACAGCCCTTGTCTCTAGTTTTCGAATGACGAGAAAACTGCCCACGTGTTTGCCGTGCGTGGAGACCCGTGTCGCTGGAAAAGGAGGGTCCTGGTAGTTGAGGGGCGAGATACTGTCCCCAACACACTGCTTTGGCCTCTGCTTCAGCTAAACGGGTGGCACCTTGTCGTCCTCACGGGTATCAATCGGCTGGTCACTAGTCCTTGTGTCAGTGGCTTGGGAATAAGCTCTCGGGAGTACATGCTTTCGGGAAAGCCGACTGTGGGGCTTCAGTTTGCGTATAGGTCTGGCTAGCCCTAACATAGGAATTTGTGTTCCCTTGTTGGGCTCCGTGGTGGGTGGGATGGTCGGACCCGAATCTTATTCTCTTCATTATGGATACTCACAAAATACATATTATAAGTCATCCCGAATCTAGTCCTGTCATTTCCAATCCCAGTCCGCCTATAACATCAACTAACAAAGAAGCACGTACCGATGCAAATGTCAAAGAAACTAATTGTCCTCGCTTTCTTGTTGTTTCTAGTCCTTCTGGTGAATTACAAAAAATATCTCCCTTTCTGATAAGCAAGTACATTCATTCATGTGTTGGTGAGCCAAGGAACATAAAGCGTCTCCGTTCTGGCGACCTGCTTATTGATACCGTTTCGGCCACCCAGTCTGCTTCACTTTCACGTCAAACCAAACTTGGACAAGTACCGATATCTGTGCCAGAACACAAAACACTCAATTTCTGTAGAGGTGTTATCTCGGAAATCGACCTTCTGTTTGTTCCAGAAGAAGAGTTCGTCTCCGATTTAGCTGACCAAAGAGTTTGTGCTGCTAAGCGGATCAAGATGCGTAAGGAAGGTCAGTTGATCGACACGAAACACGTGATCCTGACCTTCAACTCGCCTGATCACTGAGTATCTTAACTGTCCCGTAAGACCATATATCCCAAACCCTATGCGATGCTTCCAATGCCAGCGTTTCGGCCATTCCAAGATATCCTGTCGTGGCAACCTGACGTGCGCTCGATGCTCTTTGGTTGGTCACGATAGTGAAAACTGCTGCGCTGCGCCATTGTGCATTAACTGCAAAGGAGACCACCCAGCATTTTCTTGTTCATGTCCAAAGTGGAAATCGGAAAAGAAGTTCAGGCAACTAAAGTTACTAGGAACATTTCATATGCTGAAGCCAGAAGATTAGTCCAAAGCATACAGCTGCGACAAAATACATCTTACGCAACTGCTGTTAAATCTTCCCGTACAGTTGCCACCCAAACATCATTCGTTACACAGCTTTTACCAAATAAATACCAACAGATAACAAGCAACCAGGGAAAAGACAACCCCACACATACAGTACAAAAAAAAGACACAGTAATGCAAAGCAAGCCGAAAAATGTCGCTAAAAAAACATCTGATAAAAATAGACGCCCCAGCACTAGCTCTTTTGATGGGATAATTTCTGAATCTGTGGATTCAGACAATATGGAAGTAGAAGATGGTTTAGAAGCTCCCAAGCATCTGTTTCCACGAAAAACTAAGAAAGAACACAGAAAGAGCAAACATCAAACATAATGGCCACCCTCGTCTCTTTGAACAGTCGCGGCTTCCACCGGAATTCGACACATATAAAAGATATCATCAATGCTCATCATCCAGTATGTTTCGCTCTACAGGAGACTAAACTGAAACCAAAACAGCTAGCAAAACTTCGGAGGTTTTCTTTCGTCAGGAAAGATAATATTGCAGGTGAGCGTGCCAGTGG
>KK117638.1:0-35237 GCA_000611955.2 Stegodyphus mimosarum
AAACTTTCGAATTCTTCGATTAAACTACATAATAGCAAAATGGTCAGGAATTGGGGAATTTTACATCCTATTTCTGCGAGTTCATCTGCAATTTCGAAGAAAGAAGTTAGGTAATCCTGTGATTTTTCGTCCAAGTTTATCTTTTTCGAGATCAGTTGCTTTATGAGGCTATTGTAACTTTAGCAATTGTAACTTTAGGTTGATGAATTTCGTGCAGTTTCATCCCTGCCTCGTACGAAGTTTGACATTTTTTAATATGCACTATCGCAGAGGATTTAACGCTCAGAGCAATACTTGCTAAAGCTTTTTGATCTTTTGAAACCCACTTGTCCAGTTCGGCTCGGTTACTTTCGGATGTTTCTGGCTTTTGACTAACTGCCCAATCGCGACTTCCCGAACTTCTCACTGGATTAAAACTATTTTCACCTGAAATCGTCCTGTTTCATAATTACTGTTATCCAGTTTCTCAGTTTGAATATTCGAGTTCATTTACATCATATAATATAATTTCAGTAAAACCAAGGAAAAAAGGAGGGTAATTTGCTTACCTTGTTTTCCACGAAAAAAAAAACACACACAGGTGTTCAATATCCTGCTCTGAAGGACTCCTTGGGAATCTTGGTTAACTGGGCAAACAGGGTACCTTGGCTCATAACCTGTTGTTTTGAATTTTTGAAGGTTCTTCAGAGTAATTCGCAGTAGTACAAAACGTGTATCCCAAGGGTGTAAGTACACTCGCTGTAATTTTAAAACATTAGATTAACGGACACCTTCCTTGAGTTCAACAAAACAGATAAACGTATCATGTCAGACTATGACACGTTAGTAAAACTATATGATGAACAGCAGACTATATGATATGACACGAATGTTCTTGAGCAGTACAACACAAAATGAGTCTACCTGACAATTCATTCAACCAGGAAAGGTACTTGGCGACGTTATAAACTATTCGGAATACTGTGCTAGATTCCTGCTACAATCTAGTATTCTATAGTTATACTCCACAGCGGGTTCCCATCCCTTGAAATCACCATACCACTCATTGATTCACGATTGTTGGCCCCGTCTGTAAGGCACATAGGGAGGATACACAGTCTCCACCATCGTCGCAAAGTTTCTACTCGGAAGATTCCATACCTTACAGTTTCTCTCTTGCGGCTGCAAAAGCAATTCAATTTCCAACAAAATACAGAAATAAAATTCGTCAGATATTTGGTTTTCAATTCCAGTGACAATCTATCTTAATGATAAATTCATGTTTTTCCCTCATATTTTTAAATACAAGCTAGTTTTATTGAGCAAGTCCTCCAAGCAGTATCATGTAAAAAAAGTTCAACTTTTGGGTTATACTGGTTTCCAGTTAGGCGATATATTTAGCCTGCTCTTGCCAGTTCTTTGATGTATCCCAAATTGCGTTAGATGCTCTGATTCCGTAGAGTGATTTTCTTGCGCAGAGGCTTTATCTAAAAGGGGAAAGAAAGAGTAGCACCTTCCTTCTGGAAGTTAGCTGCTAGGGTGTCATGTTCAAAAAGGGAGGTATTCCTAATCCATCCGTGATCTCATTTTAGGAGATGGGCGGCAAAAACGCGGTATTTCTAATCTTCTTCTCCCCCCCGAGGGTCGACGCAGAGCGCTCTATGCAGTACTGGCTAGGATCTGTCTTAGGCAGTCTCGGCCCCGGGGGTTTAAAATTCATGAACTGGACGGTTCCCGACGATCCGTGAGGAAGGGTTTATTCCAACCTTTCACGGGTTCGGTGGCATAAGTCTCTAACTAGGGTATCAGTAGCTGAATAGCGCCCGGGTTATTGAGCGTCCGGTCTACGCCTGTCCTCGGTATTCTGTCTAAAGCTTGAACGGAGGGGCTGCCCGCGTAGCACGGACAGGTAAAATCAATCAACGGCCTGCCAAAGCTCCAAGTGTTTATACCCACCCATTGTGGTCTATTTCCGCTGGGACGGTGGTCTTGGCTGGCCAGTTCAGCGTAGGTGATACTCTCGAGGATGTGGGACTCCGGTACTCAGAAGAAGTGAGAATGACCATCCTTAGGGTGACATTGGCTGATATTTTCCCCAGTCCCTGTAATGCCGCTAAGTAGGCGAGACAGGAACAAATACAGTTACAGTTATCTTCTGCTACGAATTCGTATGCTAAGATGTCTGCAAAATTGGCACGCTTGTTGCAGATGGGACTTATTGAAGAAATTTTGGTTCGCTCTGGAAATGGAAGTCCGGCATGGTTTCCATATTCAAATCAGAGTGGAGAATCTTATTTCTTACGTAGTACGGTGCATCGGGGATGACGCGCAATACCTTCTTTTGAAGTACTAAAAGGAGATCATGTGCCCAACCGGTACAGTGGTTAGAGTCGCTGACTGCTGTACCTTAGGTCCTGGATAGAATCGCGAAGAAGGCATGGATGTTTGTCTAGTGTCCGTGCTGCATGGGGCACTGTAAATATGCGGCGAGCCGCAAGTTCTCTCGACAAGTTGTGGTAGAGGAAGAGGAGTGGGAGACCCTCGCACCCGTCCACCCCCCGGGGTGCTCTTCATCAAAATTGGCGGCGAAACTGAGCTAAATCGCATTGTCACCTGTAAGGTGCTGTTGCCAGCCACAGGCGTAAACTTGCGCTCCTTGCCACTAGGAATTTCGTGGGCTTGCAATTGAGCATTTGCAACAATTTTTGATTTGCTCAATTAATTAAACGTATCTATCTACGGACTATTGCCGATTAGAGATTTCATTTTGCATTACTGCAGGGCAGATATTTTATCCGCTATATGTATTATATGCATATTATCCAAACCACATGTTAAATACATGGCTTCGCAATGCATATTACATGTATAACTGCGCACCACATGAACTGTTCCATGATACAGTTTGTTATAGCCATTTCTGACTGAATTCTAGAATTATTTCATCAGAAATTTTTCGTACAACAGTAAGGTAAATACTCGTTTCGTTTTGCCACTCTTCAGCATGCCCTCGTGGTGTAACGGTTAGCACACTCGGCGCGTATTCGAGAAGTCCACGTTCGAGTCCCGGCAAGGGCATTGTCGTTTCTCCCATCTCCTGCTTCAAAAATAACCTAATGCATCTACAAAATTTGCGCAGTTGAAACTTTTAAGATTCCACAAGTCAGGTATTTTACATTTCATTTTACTGAGTTTTCATTAATGTGAACACTGCTTACAATTTACATAATTCCCGTTGAAGATATAAATAAAATATTGAAAATTCTTGTTTTATGATAAAGAAAGTCGTAGCTTGATTATTATTCATTGCTTACTTAGTGCCGTGAATGTGCATACATAGTATTGTGTTTTTTTAATCTTTTGTCTCACAGTACTATTTGTTTAGGAAATTTCTGCATACATCTCCTAATCCAATTTTTACTGCCGTGAAAGTTTGTGCTTCGTGCTCTTGCAGTTAGCTTATCTTATAGTGCTATGGTGCATACTTTTTTCCTCTATAAATTTTGATTTAAATTCATACATAGCTTTTACTGTTGACTTACATAATTTGGAAGTACCTGAATTCACAGAGCAGGGTTTTCAGTTTTTATTCGAAAAAAATTGTATGAAGAATTTACAACTTTTTTTTTTCAATGCCAGGCACTTACCTATAATGGCATTGGCCACTACTAAGGCCAGAGGTGGTGGCCATTTTATTGTGCAGGCACCGTTACCTCCTACGAAGGGACAGATAATTTTATATCCGTGCCTTCTCCGGGATTCGAACCTGGGCCCTTCGGTATCACAGTCAGGCTCCCCTAACCACTATACCATCTGGGTGGTTTTTTACAACTTTGCTTTGTGCATGCTTAGTTTTCTTTCTATATATTTGATTTTAAATACAACTGTCCAATAAGCAATCACACCACGCAACACTCACTTCGTTTAATTCTGGCTAAATCAGTAGCACAAAAACAGTCAACTGTGGCCTAAAAACTAGGAAGAGATTTCTCATCCATTTACTTTAAAAAAAAAAACAAATCAGGATGATTCCTACAATTTTCATCAAAGATCTTAATTAATCAATTAGTTACAAAGTTCATTTCCATCTCCCATTTCTTACAAAAGCTCCATAATTAAAAATAAGTATAAGCTTAAAAGAATATATATACACAGGACCTTTACATTTAAAATTTAGCAGGAAAAAAAAGGAGATAGTCATAAGTTAGGAAACTGAGCAAAATCTTATTATCCAGCTTCAATCTCTACTTTAAAGTTCCAAATTCTCTTTATTACAAAATGAAACAATTTTTTTCCCGATATATAGCTTTAAAGATGCTTTTAGTACCATCACAATTTTTTATTTACAGTTTATTAGTTTATGATGCTGCATCATAAAGGAAGTTAAGCAGGAGTTAACACAAAATTATGTATTAGGAATAGGAAACATTTAGCAGCTGACAAGTAAACTATATATGCCCAGAATAATTATAAATGAATGACTTTTATACTACACTACAGAGTCTCACTCTTTTGGGAAGCATAAAATGTAGTCCCGACGTAGAAGACGAAGTTGCGAATGCTAGCTAGTAGATATGTCTTTGAAGAATAGATACTGCAGAAGAAGGCTTTAAATAACATTTTTATCTGAACTAAATTTAACAAGATGCATGCACTAGGTGCTCACACTTTACCACTAATTGTGGCTAACTAAATTTAACAGAAAATATAAATGTAATGAATCACAATAAATTTGAAAGGCTAGTGACTGGCATAAACTTGGAACTAACTCCGTTACTACTACTCACGGACTCTTGAAATGCAGCTTAAATACTGCTTCTGAAACATGCTTGGATTTTTCATACTATGGCCATTTAAAATTTACATTCCGGCAGGAAACTGAAATCTGGAGGGAAAGAAAAGTAAAAGTAATTGGTTAGAATAAAATAAGGTCGTTACAAGATGTCTTGACTAAGTTTTTAACATGTGCAAAACATTACTGGTATCAAAGCACAGTTGCTGAGTTAAGGCAGATCTCTCCCATAAGATTAGGTAAAATTCTTTACCTGAGAACGAAATTATAAGAAAGAGAAAACAGGTATCTTGTAGCTTTCTGAATTCTTATGTCTCAGTGTTGAAACACAGCTTACAAAATTCTTTTCTCCTCCAGGCAAGCACGTTGGGGACCAGTTTCAGCAGTTGTTCTAAGAATCATTTAGGAAGATGATAAAAAAACTCTTCTGCTTCTGAACAATACACTTTTGTTCTGATGATTTTCGATGAAAAACTCAGAAAATTATTTGGAACAACAATGAAAAAACTAAAAACACTTACTTAATACCAAACCTGCTATGCTACTGAAGAAAAATATTGGCTTAATAAAATTGTTCTTTTCGGTAATTATGTAGATATTATAGTTAATATTAACGTGGGTATCTCTCTCTGAAGAAAAACGTTGCTGCCCATCTACAGGGGTTGATATCCAGGGATGGATTTAGATTTGATGCGATCCTAAGTTATTTGAGATATGGGGCACTTTATGAGGGATATGAGACAATTTTTTTTATATGGGATATGGTACAATTTTTGGGGGTGGCCCAAAGAAAGTGGGGGCTTTAAGCTATAGCTTATGCAGCCTATACATAAACCGGCACTATTAATATCTCATTACAATAAGGGAGTATTACTTTATTAATCAATCCGAACATATATATATTTCTTTCAATCCCGTCTGATCAGTAATTCTGGAGTTAGTGAAATTATATGAACACATGCATTTCAATTACAGGAACTTGAAAAAAAAAATGCTATTACATACAACATTTAAAGGATCTGAAGTTTTTTTTTACTCCAGTATTTCACTAATCAGTTGAATACTTCTGCCTTCTACTTCTTGTTCTTAATTAAGCAAAAACATCACTTGAATATCAGTTTTTGTTTTGTGTGTGTGTTTGGTTTGCTACATAACAACCGATCAGAAAATTTAACATTCAGTTTCATAAAATTATTATTGCGCAGACACCCATCATATCCAGACATCCTCATTTATACTAAGCCATAGTTGCACATATTTCCTTTAAATCCCATTCAGCCAAGACTTACACAATTGAACAAAGTCTTTTTTTCCCCCCCACAAACAAAGGGAAGGAGGGGCATTTAATGGTATAGTGATTCTTTCTGCTTAAAATTTCCCATACATTCAGTATATTTATGTTCTATATCAGACTTACATGGGTCTTTGCAAGCAAAATATATACTCCTTATTCATAGAAATGACAGATATGGTTTTAAGCAAATAAAAACAAAAAACTAGTGTTGCCAATTATTCAAATTCATATAACTAAATTCACTAGTTATGTGAATAAGCATGTCAACTGAAGGAAAGTCTAAGCAAGAAACATAATTATAAATATTAACTTACAAGTCAAAAGCGTTATATTTGCAAATCTTCACAGGGCTAGTTTCGATGGTTTTACCTAACCATAGAAACTAGTCCTGTGAAAATTTGCAAATATAACACTGACTTTACCTTAATAATTATAAATATTTAAACTTGTATGTCCCATGCTATAAAATTTTGGTTGCAGATCAGCAAGATTAAAGTTCTATTTTTATGAATGCTACTGGAAAATTTATTTTCTTAAACAGTATACAGTGAAAGCAAAAGTAATTTGAAAAATAAGCATGAACCCTATATTACTACATCAATTATGAAAATTTATTGATTGTGAAATTATACGCCATTCCCCGCTTTTAGGCATACTTGAAGAAATTTACAACACAATCTAGGAATTTAAGGAGCTTTTGTAGTCTTTGGAAACAAAAGTAGTCTTTGGTAACACAGGGTTGAAAGTATTAAAAGTACAAAATATGCAAGTCAACACACGAAATGAGCAAATTATGTAAAATGAATATGTTAGATCCTTATCTTTCCACACTGATTAAGGCATGCCATGAAGTCAAGGAATTTCATACCCTGCTACTATGCACTTTAAATCTTTAGCATCATCACCACACTAAACTATGCACCTTAAATCTTTAGCATCATCACCACACTAAGTCTAAAAGTAACATATGATGGCCTATCTTCATTTTATGAGGGTCGCCTCATATTTTTTAATTACAATTTTAATTTGTATTAATGCAATCTGAAGAGTGTATATAAGTAACATATTATGGGCAAAAATTCACAGTAATCCCTGAAGATAATCACCAACAGATATGCACTTAAAAATTCTATGAAGAAAAGAAAATTACACACATTTTTAATAGAAAAAATATATTTTCTCACAAAAGCATCACAAATTCAGTTCTGCACAGCACAAAATCTACGATAAATAACAATCAGAAAAACTATCTTTCATAATGTTAACTGAAATACTGGCATTCAACAACCAATTACTTTTAGACTTAATAATAGCCATAAGGCACTTTCCAGTGCACTCTTTTAATGCAGGGAAATAAAGAATTGTACAAGCAAGGAGCATAATACAAATTTATAGCAATTATAATAATAAACTATCACATTTAGTTCAGGATGCATAAGTAATTTTCACTTAATGACTAAACTGAACCAGCATCTGTAAAAAGGGGTTATAAAACAAAATTATGATGTTACAACAAAGATAAATGCTTTTTACAATCAATGTGAATGTCTAAATTTTTAAGATAATATGCAATCAACTTCACATTGATGTATATTATTCTTATTTCAATACTTTCATTAAATTAGTTTTCCAAATTTAACATCAGGTCCTCCTTTTTACCCTAGCAGAACATCATTTATTTGAACTAAACTAAGTGAACTTCTTTGAGCTAAAAAATTTTTTTTATTAATCATGAAAATTCTTTTTGGCAATGAAAGGTAAAATTAATGCATTTAAAACTCCCATGATAAAGTATGCAATGACAATAATTTACATACCCATCTTATTTAAAATAATAATTGGTACATTTTAAAACTCTTTTTCTCATTACAGTATAAGATTTACTTTAACTACTACCTGAGTTTTACATAAATCTTTTCTGCATTTTTCCTCTAGCAGAATGCAAATTAAAATTGGTGTTTAAATAGCAAATGCGTTATTTAGAAAGACAGCTTTGGCAATGCACAAAAAAATTAATTAATTAATCAATTCTGCACGCTCTGAATGCCAATCTGTTTTGGCGAGTTTTTAATAAATTTGTTAGTATGTAGGGCCAGAAGCTGAATATAGTTACAAGCAAGTTAAAATTTAAAGCAATTTATTATGCCATACATATTTCAATACGAGAATTCCTCTAACCTTCCAAATATTGATGACTAAATTTTGTTAAATTTTAGTTGTACTATTAGACATAGCCTTTTAGCTACATCTCATCTGCTACATGTATTAAAAGTTCTAGACTTCAAGTTAAGTGTGAAGCCGAGAAGCCATCCAAAACACAGGAAAGTTACAAAGGGTGCAGTTTATTAATTAAATAGGTTTTATCTCAGTTTTTAAGAAAAACTATATCATGCCATTATTTGATAAGATGATGGCACAAAAATCATCTCAACAACAGATTTTCTAGTTCATTATATTTTCAAACAATATACTAACAATAAAATAGCTTCATTATAAAATATGTTGTTATCTATGAAAATTCAAACAATGAAAGAATTAAAAAAAAAGTTTTAAAGATGCATCATTCTTGCCTCACTATCAAATAAATGCATTTGACTGCAATTTTGCTATACTATTCTCGTTTTCCAATACAAATAAAAACAAAACAAATTAACAAATTTTTGTAAAAGCAACACTTAAGAAATGAAGAAAATTTACATTGACATCTAAAACTGCTACATATAAAAATAATAAAATATTGAATACAATTCCATTTCATCTTGCTTTTATTCTACTTTCTGAATGAGCTTCTCTCTCGCAAGCTCTTTCAATGAAGCAAAGAGAAAATTTATTCTCATCTAGAATACATTGAAAACATCTGTTTTTGCTAGTGATGATAATTTGATTTCAAAAAGTTGATTCAGCATTGTAATAAATGGCCTGACAGTTTTTCTCAAAGAATCAATGTTTTCACACATGCATGTACCATTACTGATACAAAAATTCTTTCATAGAAAATAATCTATTACAAATTATTAAGAGAATATAATATCATAGAATTATTGAAATTATAGAATATTATCAAAAGGTTACTTTATCTAATTTATGAACCTTTTTTTGCAGTTTTGTCAGAAATACATAAAAAATATCTTGACTTCAAATTGACAGTTCTTAGTTACCAAAAAGATTAGTCTGACTGGTAAGTTTCAATGCAAAAGGGCATATAGATGAGAAACATCTTCTTCTAACAAAGTACTACTTACTTTTGCTACAAAGGCTAACACTATAGATTGTGCTTTTTATAATGATTGATTCTTAATATTAATTTCAAGGAACGCACAAACTTTCTAAAAAAAAAGTCACATATCCCCCTTTTTACAAAGTATAATTCAATTTAGTGATACAAAATTCAGTTTACAAGTACACTAAACATGATTATTTTAGACAAATAAACAGTTTTTAACTTGTAAGAAAAACTAAGAATTCATCTTTTCTTACATTTCACACTTTTTCTTTGTTCATGAA
Source organism: Stegodyphus mimosarum (assembly GCA_000611955.2). Taxonomy (NCBI): domain Eukaryota; kingdom Metazoa; phylum Arthropoda; class Arachnida; order Araneae; family Eresidae; genus Stegodyphus; species Stegodyphus mimosarum. The sequence continues at coordinate 9,570 of KK117638.1, forward strand.
ATAAAATAATTAATTTGTCAGTAAAACAATTACTAAAACAGAAAATAATTCAGCATGAAAGACAGGCTATTTTTCGGCTTAGATTTTGTATTTATGACTTTGGATTAATTAACTGCTACTAATGCATAATTTATTCTATTAACAAATTTTTTCTTGCAAGACATTCTGATTTCCATTTCTGTTTCTTTTTGAGAAAACACTGTCCAGAAGAAACTTAGGCATTAAGTATGTGCATGGGGGGGGGGATTAGGTGCTCTGATATATGCAGATTCCATTTGTTTTACCAGATATTAAATAAAATAAATGAAATCCTATGATTATTTTAGAAAAGAAGATCAGATAATTTTTTTATATATATTTTTTTATATTGATTGATATTTTTTATATGCATTGATTAAAGTGCACAAAGACTGGAAATGACTTCTTAATTAGTCACAGATATATCTTTCACATTTTAAGAATATACTTAGGTGACTACTGATTGTGGGATGAGAATGAAATTGGTTATGTCATCTGCAAATAAATCTACCAGAATTTTGCTCATTGTTACAAATATCGTTTGGTGACCAAACAACTTGATGTTGCTCAGAAATTCTGCCCGCTTTGCATTTAATGTGAAAAAAACCACTTACATACAACAACTTTAGATTTTTTTGTAAACCAGTCAATTCTTATGTTTTACATTTTATTACAGTATTCAAGTCTCTAAAATCAACAGGATTTCATATCTTTCACTTAAAAGGGTACACTAAGGGAAATCAGCTATTTTTCATCCTCGGTATTTAATTTCTTTTAGCACACTTTCATGCATGGGTTATGGCAAAATATGGCAATTATATATTGAATAATACAACTCTTAAATATTGAATTCCTAGCTTTCACAAATATGGGTTCTTTTAAGTAAATGACAACAATTTCCTCCCTCTCTTATAATTAAGTTTGATTTCCAATTATTTATATATAAGATATAAAGCTTCTTGGATCATAAGCTTAAGGCATTTTTGGCTTAATTCTCAGAGGACATCTATTTTTATGCAAGATGGAGAATACAGTCTTTGCCCATAAAGTTCCAGGTCTCATTTACTCTGAAAAGCACCCATTCTGTCAATTTAATACAAATAGCACATCTTGCATTTTCAATTTGCTGCTGCCTATATTCCATTGAAAAATTTATCATCATTCCTTTAATTCTAAAAAATCAATTACCTGATGAACTAGGATTTCAGAAAATTAGCACACTTGAAAATACTTAACTGTTAACAGCTTGTTATAGGTCACTAACAAAAATTTCTTGACAGATTTTTAATGTTCAAGACCTAAGAAACTAGATTTTACCTATAATAATTTTCATATGACCATAAACATTAATACACAGAGTTCATGAATAATGCTCAGTTAAATGAGTGCAATTCTTTGAAAATGCAGATTTCAGCATTTAATATATTTCGCACACACATACAAAAAAAAAAAATTATTGCTTGGTAATTTAAGCCTCAGCATTTCTGGGCACATTTCAGAAGCCTATCAAATGATGGCAATATCACACATGCTGCTGATTTAAAATATATATGTGGGTGTATGTGAATTCTTAATATTTGCTTTAAGAACAAAAGATAGGTTTACATCTCAGGTTTAAAATTTTTTTTCACCTCCAGTTTACGTAATTAACTTATTGACCCTACACAAATTTTTCCTCAGACAGGATAATATATGTACACACACAAAGCCTCCCCCACTTTTTTTAAAAGAAGGTGGAATAAAAATTTATTTGATTTACAATCCATGCATAAGTATTCTTAACATAAACCCCAAGTTTGCATTCCACATAGATGCTGTATCTCAAAAAAACATTTAAGGAAATCATTTTAAAAGACTGAATAATGGTTTTCTCGACTTTTATTTTGCATATAACTATTAATAAAATGACAATTTTATTTGTATTGCAACCCATTATTATTTCAAGATATGCATTTCAAATTAATTTATGTAACTTAATTTCAAATTAAGAATTACATAAATTTTAACTACACTTTTACATTCTACATTAAAAAAATTTATTACTTATTATTAATTAATTGTCCTCTACTTCACACTAACTTAGACCTGTATATTAATTATATCACTGCACATGAATCAAGGTTCTTAACCATCAACGAAAGAATTTTCTTTTTGCATACACAAAAAGTACATATACAAAGGGTACACAATTTGCCTAATGTGCAAAATAACTGACTTCCAGTATGGAAAATTTAAAAACCTAACAACTAAAAAGATGAGAAAGAAAAGTTGAATTTCCACCCCCTTAGCATTTGAAATAAACATTTACTCACTTCCAATACTACTCCTAGAGAACTGCTCTCTCTTTATTGCAAAGGGGCAACAAAAAATCAAAAGAATTTTTGTCTTTTCTTCTATTCCTCCTCCCTCAGCTATGAATAGTAGTGAAGGTTATTTTATGGTGAACTTTGCCAGTGGCGTCAAAAATGCTTCACGGAAGGTAGAACTATACTGGCTGAAATTTCAGCCAGACTCATCTTTCTGAGTCATTATAAACCTGGCCAATATAAGCAATACAAATCTGATCATTATCTAATAAATATTAAAGAAATTTGATGAGCACAATTTTTCAAATTCGCTAACTGTTTCTAATTTACTCCCCACTCTAGTAAGGTGAAGCCTTATTCCCATTTCTTTTAAAAGATTGCAATTGAAAAGAAATACTTTGTTTACATTTCTCCTTTAGAAAGATTAACCATTCTGTTACTAAATTTCATTACTGCATTCTTGAAGTTATTACTGTCTGATTCTTTCTGCATATCTAATAAATTTAGATTTAAGACATTTGAGTCCTGACAAATTATTGTGTTAATACTTGTTTATTGAAATATACCGAAATAGTAAAATAAAGCATTTCTGAAATCTTAACTACAATTTCAAAATAAACTCACACCGATTCATAAAAGCACATTTCTCATACTATTAGTATATTTAAGAGTAAATTAGTCTATTTTTTATATGAATTCAGGTGGATAACTTTGCACTTAGACCCAATATTTGAATATTAATAGGTGGCCAACCTTCTGTCAAACTAGCACTTGTAGTTCATTTAGTATTTAACCTCAGGCTGTAGAATAAGCAAATTTCCTCCATGTTTAATATAGATACAAACATATTCCTTTTCCAGTTCTTTACGAAGATATTTCTGTTAAAGCTGACAGATGCATTTCCGTAATAAATTATACACATTGAATGTGATAAGGGAACAATTTAAAAAAGGATTTTCATAGTTTTTCACATGGAATTTCTTATCATAATCTCAAATTCTGCCCAGTTACTCCATTTTAACTGTACAACTATTCCTGCATGAGTTTTAATATTCATCTGGATACTAACCCTTCATAGGCATACATTTTTTGGGTACACATAAAAATTCAAACTCTATTTATATGTAGCTCCTTTCTGGAAAACAAAATTGGGCTCAATCACACAGCAACACTTTATGACTATCTTGAAGGTCACTGTGAGTTACAATGATATGCTTAAGAAATAAGGAAATAAACATTAGAAAACAACTGTAGACTGAAAATGACATCTGACCATACAGTGCTAAAAAGATCTCTTCAAAGGGCCAAAAGAAGTAGAAAAATAAGGTTAAAACAATGAAATCAATATTTACTGGAAGCTATACACAAATTAAAATTTCATAATTTATAAAAATAAATGGTTTAAATGACATTCATAAGTGTTGTATTTTCCAGCTTATGTCAGATATGAAAAGTAAACACTAAATGCTTTTATTTTCACAATATAAAACAATTCAGCAATATCTTGCAAAGGCATCAGGACTTTTTTAAACTGTGCCTAATATATAGCACAAAGTCTGAAATCAGGACAAGCAAAATGTTTTCTAATTACAAAGACTAGGAATGGATATTATAATACTGAAGAAAATGAGAGTTTGCCATAAAAAGGTTTTTTATCCTAACTTAGATTTCAGAATGACTTTCAAATGCCTGCTCACTAAATAATCACTCCATGGCCTAATGACAATACTGAATGGCGTATTGATGGTAGCCAAGATCACAATTTTGATTAGCATTTTTCTACCCGACCTAAACAATAATTGAAGACTCCAAAATACATTTGTTTGAATAGGAACATTCCTCATATTTTTTTTGGCATAGCAGAGGAGAAGAGAGAAAAAGATTCAAAGGAAATGATGTTTAGTTAACATAAAAAATTGCCCTTTTCTTTAGCTTTCTAATTTGACCCAGTATGTTATTTTTTTGCAGACTACTATTATTACAGCTACATTATCAAAACTAAAGTTCGAATTTTTGATTATGTAGAAGGCAGTTTCAAGCAGCAGAAGCTACAGAGTGAAAAGCTTGTTTCGATATCATCCAAGCAAAAGATGGAACTGATGTAAAAGAAAAAATGAAAAAAGGCATATCTGTTTTAAAATTATGCAACAAGTGAGGCATTCAAAAGTTAATGGTATATAACATAAAAAAGCAGAAAAAATAACTTTCCGATTAAAAAAAAATTATGTCACCTAACTCATAATAAATAACAGAAAAATCATTCTTTATGCTGACAAAATGAAAACTGAATGGATGAGATTGCATCACAGTAAGGGCATGCTGTTAGCAGAATGAATGTTAAGGGCTCAAGTCAAGATATTTCATCAGGTTACTGACTTGGAAACTCAGTGCATATATCCGGCAGACTGGGTATCAAAATTGTTAAAACTTTAGGGGAAAAAAAAGCTTCAGCTGATACAGATGCAGCTAAGGAATTTGCAGATGAATTAATCAAACTCATTAATATGCTCTTTTCTGGATATGTGCTCCAAAATACTTTTCTCATCGCTGCAGAAAAAGCTGCAACCGGTGATAAAAATTCATGGCATGCACAAATGTAAACTTTTCATAATCAGAATAAATACAGAACCTTGGGTATTTAAAGGAGTAAAGTTCCTGCCATCTATCATAGAATTAAAAAAGTATGGAAGGCACAACCATTAATGAATGATTGATTTGAAATTCCTTTCATATCAGTCCTGGCACATTTTAAATCAGCTGGTTTACTGGGTTCGTACTTCACTCGATGTTTTAGTACAAGACAATGTCTCTACCTTACTTTCTCTTCCACATTCCACATCCATCTTTCAACCTATGGATATCATAGTAGTGCATACACTGAAATGAACACGTAATGTAACCTTTGTAAAATATATGCTACGTCTGAAAAATGGCAGGTCCATTAAAAATATTTCTATTGTGTGAAGCATTACAAGGTCATAAGAGGGTATGTCTGCAGACACTTCAAAAATTGCTTGCCATAATATATAGCCAGCTAATTGTCAACTACTTCATAGTGAAGAAAACGGCAGCAAACTTGAAGATTTTCTGATATTACAAGCAAAAGGTAAAATTATCCAATTAATGGAATGTGGAAAGTGATGACAAATGACGACGATAGAATGGAAACTCTCCACTGCACTGACAATGCCACAATCATTAGTCAGGCAATGAAGAGCAAAAGCCATAGCATGGTTTCAAATCCGGAAAATATAGCTATTGATAGTGAAGCAAGTGACAAAGTGGTTGTTCAGAATGAAAAGATTTCAATTAACAGTTTAGTGGGAATTCTCAACTTTGCAATAAAAGGACTTGAGCAATGGAACTTCGTAACGAACAAGAAATCATGTCTAACTATATAACTAGAGAATGCATTAGCACACAAAAGAGTTACATTCAATAAATAAATACCACACTTTTTTTTGTGTGTGTAAATTTTGATTCCTTTAAAGTCAAAATGCTTTATTATAATATAAAACCACTATTTTATACTTTTAATTTTATAAATTTCTGCATGTCATCTCACTACATAGAAATCAATGATCGAAAATCCAGAAATTTTTAAAATTCGGAATCACCGAAGTTCTAATAATTCCAGATCTTGGACTTCGTACTATATATAAACAATCAAGCACAAAATCATTCATATAATCTACATTAGAATTATCAGGCATTGCAAATTGTCACTCCAGTTAGAAATCTTACAAAAGAATAAAAACATTTCTTAATGAATATAATATGCACTGCATATGGAAAATAAATAGTGTTAACATGAAACTGTGTTTTCTGTAATTCTCATCAAAAATAAAATCTTTAACTTACATACTTCTCTTTTCTAAAATTTATTTGCAAAACTCTTCCTTATGGGTTACTATATGCTTGACTTTCTCACGTTTGTGCTGATCAGCAGTTAAAAAAGCATTATTTGAATACAACAGATTACCTAAAACTTCAAAATGGGAAAGCCTTTACTAACATTTCAATGGTATGACAAAATATTGTGCATAACCAATGAAGTCAGGTTCTTTGAATCCATAATTATATTTTCAATATGCAATAATTTATTCACAGAAATGACTAAAATTCCTCACGATTAAATATGGTATTTCACTGCAAATAAAGGTACTCCCCCCAAAAAAAGATATTATCTAAGTCATCAAAAATGTTACTATCTAAAGCATAATGCTCATAACTTCTATTTAATTCATAATTATTATGTAAATTCCCGTATTCCCCACTTCTTTTACCAATTTTATTAAGCGAATATTCAGAAGGGAAAATTATGTGAATAATTTAATTTTTGAAGGGCATTTAAAGTAAGAACAAAACAAACTAAAGTATTCATAAATAAACCACTGGTTACTACCACAACATTATTTATTTAAAAAAAAAAAAACCTACATTCCAATACGAATGCATAAAAATACATTATCTAGTAAGCTTTTTTTTTTTTTTTTTCATTTCTACTTCCTGTATCTTGAATTTTGCTCCCTTTTAATATTGTTCATTTTTAATCCCTAGGTCTCAAATCAAAGAATGCTGCTGGAATTGATGTTGTTGTTTACACAGCTTGCAATTTGTTACCTTTTACCATCATCTTCGACATTCTTCAGTCTATGTGCATTGATCTTCAGAACCATCGAGAACATTAGATATCTTACTTAAGCTTTTCATTATAAGTGTTTGTACACAAATCATCAACCAGAGTTTGTATGCAATTTCCACACACAAATCAATTAGAGTGATGAAAACAATCACTATGTAGACGAATTTGTTTTAAAATTTAGAGAAGCTGGCTTCCTTAATGTCTTGAGGAAGGAGAAAATTACAAGAATACTTAAATCTTCAGAAACTTGAACTAAGGCTAGCAGAAAATAAGTCAGTAAATAAAGTAAAAAGAAATTTCTAGAACCTCGGGTGAAACTTAAGTATTAATTGCTTTAAAAGCTAAAGTGGATGACAATAGTTTCATATCACAAGCTCGAAAAAACTGATTGAATGAGATTGAACAGTTGATTGAGATTATCAGACAGTTAGATCGCAGAATTTGTACAGTTATAATCCATTCCACCAATGAAAAACAGCAGCTCTTCACTTCATATTTTTTACTTCAAGTTTCAATCCCTCAAAATACAAAAACAAAACCCAATTTTCTATAATTTTTTTAGGCAATATCTGAGCTTCCTATTTTTAGAGTTTTTAAAACACTATTTCCTTCCAAACTCTACTTAAAATATAGAACAGTTACCTGAATTCCATAACAACTGACAATCTTGTTTCCTCAGGTTTTTAAAAATAATGAATGAAACTGATAGCTTACACACAATGGATTTTATTTCCTTTTGTTCCCCTTATGTATATATAGATACTACCAGATTCACAGCAAAATACTTTTAACAAATATTAATGTCACACAATTCAGTTAACATCAAAACAAATTTGCAAAAGATAGCAACAGGCTTTATAAAAGTTTAAAATATATCGTGTATAATATATATATATATATACACATATATACACACACATATACATAATAGCATCTACTGTGAAATTTATATATGATATGCTGCAAAATTATACGGAAAAAAAATATAATTAAAAATGAATTATATTGCTATCTTAAATTTTTAATCCAGTTCTATTCCTTTTTAGGAAATTTAAGACACTCAGGCATGGAAATAGAAATAATATTCACGTGCTTGATTCACTAACTGAAAAAATACATCCTTTACAAGATAAGAAAGGCAATGATAAGTAACTGCTGCAAAGTAAGTGGCACTTTTCGTTCCAGTGGCTTTTTGGCAATATAAAGAACTTCTCACAGAAAGTCTTTACATTGTTCCATATCTTCTGAAGTTTCAACACTATCTCAAATTTTGCAAGAAAAAGTTTTGCAAGTACTTTCAAACAATTAAAATAGAAATAGAACTCTGTTAATGGCATGCTGCAACAAAAGGAAGGATAGGGAAAAATTTGAGGCAAACATAATGCACGATATTGGAATATGAGAATTCTCGAGCTCATGATGCATTCTTTATAAATGACAATTTGTGCATCAGAAAGCTCGATGTGTCTCATACTCTGACCACTTACATGCAAATTTAAATCACAGAAATAAAATCAACCACCTTTAAAAAATGTATTAATCTTTGTTAATATAAATTATAAGTGATAAAGCAGGAATACATAATGCAACACATATGCAGCAAAATCAATATATTTATTATTTTGAGAAAAAAAAAGAAAGGAAAATAATACATTAACTTCTAAGTTTATTAAATTTAATACTATGAAACATTATGACAGCATGAGGTTACTGCACAACAGAGTTTTCTCTGTTGATACCTGATTTTTCAATGCTTCATACATTATTTGCATATAAACAGAATGATTATTTATGATTTATTCTTTGAACATAAAAATGAAATTTAAAAAGCACAAGAATATAAGCTTGAAATTTAAACTCAACATTTCAACAAAAACTATGCATATATATAGAATTCATTTTATATTTGTGCCAATAAATGTCAATGCATTAGTACATATTTCACAAGAACAGAGTCAACAGAAACAACTGCATTAAACACATATTTCAAGAAACAAAAATTTCATAATTACAACATATTAAAATGAGTAAATAACTTTACCTAATTCTTGAATTTTTAAATGATTCTTATTTTTTAGGATTTGTTAAAAAATAGACTTTCCTTGTTAACTGACAATATAACAAGTAATAAGAGTAATTTAAAATTCTGCTGTAAAATATATTAGACAAATAAATAATACTTAAATGTACAAATAATAGCTTCACTTAAATATCTACGCCTTCCCCCCAAATAAGCGAACATGCAGTATAATGAATTAAGTTTTTGTCCCTAACTTTAAATGCAGATAACATATTTGTGATACCATGCACTCTTAAATAGAATTATCATGTTATGCATTAACATAAATTCCATGTGAAACATAGAACTACAGATCAAATGTTTTAGATTTACATTTAATAATTTCAGTATAAAGGGTGCTTCAAGAAAAAAATTACTAAGAGCTGCAGTTGGAAAAAATGCAAAACTAGTTCAATATAAAAATTATTTTTAAATAGTACTGTCACATAAGATGTCTGCATAAAATGTAAAATGTAAATAAATGGATATAAACTCTGTTTTATTCTCTTTTAAAACCATTTACATATATACAGTTAATAGAAATAACTATGTGTCTTTTAACCCCTATACATAACCATTCAAACAACTAAATATCAAAAGAAAAAGAATCTAAGTAACTTTAAATTCCAAAATTATAATTGCAATATATATGTATGTATATATAAATGATACAATTACTAATTCTAGAAGAATTATTTTAAGAAAACCTTAAAACTGCATTCTGAAATTAGGCACACACAAAGTATTATTTGAAAACGACCATAGTTGGAAACAATAAGAAATAGTATCACATTTTGAAATTACAAAAATTATGTAAAAGTCTCATATTCCAACCATGGATCAGATTCAATAATTCAAATCGATTTTTCCCCCCTTTTTCAGTTCATAAGATGATACTGTACAACTATAAACCTATAATGGAATGATTAAGTGCAAAATGTTTTAAGAAAGCTCCTAAATATGGTTTCCTTTTTAACTAACAGTAATTCAGCCCACACATATTTCATTCTTCCCTCAGCACTTCATATGTGGATGAATAAAGGCTCAATGTAGTACAAAATTTGTGAAGTTCTTAATGTCTTCTGTTTGTGCCACAGTTAGAGCCTAGGTAGCAGCAACCTTTCCCATTGATGTTATCAAACAGAAACATTTCAATAAAAATCTGAGGAAGAAAAGGTTTAAATAAGAATCATGTTACATAAAAACAAAAAAAATTAATATCAAATGAGATTAATTTTATACCATTAACATATTAAAATGCTTTCTTAAATTTATAAACAGACACAAATACAAGAAAAAATTATGTCATTTACAGCTAACAAGGAAAGTTATTCCTACTCTCCAAATTCAAATATTCTAAAGGGGAGCATATAATTAATTCTACACTATTGGAAATGAATGATTTGATTAAAATTAGGTGCTAAATCCTAAATATAACCCAGAAAAAGTTGTTAACTATGAAACTTTTTATCATCAGAGGCAAATTTTTGGAAAAACTTTGGCAGCAATTTGAAATCTCAGGAAGTCACAAATATTGTTTTGCCATTTACATATTTTTAACTGCTTAGTTACATTGCTTTAACTGACAACTTTTTAACATTATGTATCAGAATTAAGTGCAATTTTTATGAATTCCTAAATTAGTTCATATGGATGAGAGGAACGTACACTTTACTGCATGTAATGCAGCAACGAAATACTGGCTGAAAAGAGATGTTGATAAGCACAATAAATAAATAATATAAATGGGTGAAATTCATCACGGAATTAATATATGCTAATTACGGTTCTACATGAAACTATTTGTTTATTATTTTATATTGTCATTCTTAGAATCAACTATTTGGAGATTTAAGAAACGGCATTTCGAATTTTCATACTTCCTACAAAATTAATTTCTTATCTTACATATATTATCTGCTACAAGGTGGAAGAAACTAGCAAACCAGCATATATATATGTGTGTAAGATAAAAATATGAAATCAAACTTCTGATTTTAACTGGCTATAGCTCCTTTTAATCTTCATTTTAATTAGGGTATCCTAACCTATATAAACCTAAATGGCAACATTTAAAACTAATCCACATCATACAATCTGACATAACACTGCAATGCTGAATCTCTTATTCATTAAATCACTTTTATGATTTAAAGAACACTTTTTCCCTCATTTCCATATACTTAGGCTGACAAAATTTTCTATCTGAATCAGCTATGAATTGAAGTAGTCATACCACATCATTTCACTGGACATTAGAACTTCTGCACTTGCAGATGAACACACTTATATGAAGTCTATAAATCAAAATTTTGGCCAAGCAGAGGTCATTCCCCACAGATGAACTTTATTCATAAAGCCCTTTCAAACAGATGGTTGACCGAACTTTCAGCTGGAAGTACTAGCACGCTTAAAAGATCGACTCTTTTTTAAATGTAATTTAGGAATGAGGGAGAGAGGAGAAAAATAATTTTGTCATGGCCAATGGTTGCAAGATGGTGCTGGCACACAGAATGGTAATAGCAGAGTAGAAGAATGGAACTTGCAGAGAAATATAGCCATAGACACATTATTTGTTTCTTCTTTAAAGAAAACGATAGATCTCTTCCACAAAAAAGAAAAGCTTTCGAAAAGATTCTTCTGTGATAAGTATTTAGCAAAATCTAACTTTCAACTGCACTTTACATGCTGTCTGAGATTAATATCTCAGAATATAACTGTGGGAAATCAGAACCGCTGGTGAGGTGTGACGTCATCTACTGCCAGCCCAGCACAACGCAAAGCACCCCAGATGAGGATGAAAGCAGACATGTTCTCTGTAAGCTGACGATGCTGACGTTGACTTGCCTCCAAGAAGTTTGAGGAGGGATGATGTCCCAGTGTTACAGAACCCACCAGCACATGTGAATCATGATACTGTTCCCGAGATTCAACAATATAAGCAAAACTATGAACTGTTGATTATTACATGAACCAATTCGTGGTTAAATTCGCTTGCTAAAATTGTTAGTCCTAGCTTTGGAGCCTTTTCTGTAGAGGTTGCCAAGATATTTTGCGGTACATATTGCCAGAAAAGACAAGTTTCATTAATGTTATAAAATTTTCCTAGAGATAACGCTTCACTATTAATGAACTCATCTGCAAGTAGCTCAGCAACTTCAGTATCAGCTGAAGCATTTTCTACAGAAATGTCTATTCTTTAGAATCAGTAAATTATAATTTTGGCCTAGCTTAACAGCGTCTGCTATACATGATTGGCCATGTAGCATGACGACTAAATGTTCCGTTACATTTTGCCTTGCTTCCATCGCAGACTGAGACAAGTAAGCCTGAATTGTAATTATTTAGTTATTTATTATACTCAAGTCTAAATCTTGTACATGTTTAAGGAGTTCTGAAAAAATAAATTCTTACAATAGACTTGAGCTTAATGAGGGCAGGTGCTAGATATTTTGCCTCCCCAAGTTCTAAATTTTTGCCATCCCTTTAATTTTGGGTCTCAGTGCTTTCCCTAAATTCTGAAAATTTTATCATCCTTTAATTTTGTTACTGGACGCTTCTCTAAATTTTGTCGTCCCTAAATTCTCCTGTTTGGTGCGGCCATACGAGCTCTGGCGCCAGTTCTGATTTATATGAATAAAAAAATCAGTTATTCTTAATTCAAATAACACTAAATGTAATCGTTTGGCCTATGAATATCATTAACAAAATCTATTTTTAGCATATGGAACGAAATTTTTGTTAAATTTTTCACTGTCAAAATTTAGTAATCTGTAATCATCGCCAAGCGTAATATCAAAATAAAAGGTTTCCATACTCTTTTATTCAATTACTAATATAAAAAAAAAAGTTTAGAGATCGCTGCATGAGTCATTACTCAAATTGTCATGTATTGATAAACATACGGTGATGAAAGCAAACTATAATACATAATGATTTTCGCCAGGTTAGCATCAGGGATATAAAATATTAGATAATATATGAGATGAATGCCAAGCAGATATGCAGCTACGGAGCCAAATTATTACACAGATTTATGCTAAAATGATTGTTTCTTCAATAATGAGGTATTTTATTTGGTGCCAAAGTGAAATTAAGAATCGGGATTCTCCGTGTTTTCTTACGCGGAAAAAATCCAATGCGCATGCCTAAACGACAAAAAAAAAAAAAAAATTAAATTATGTCTAAAGGGGCATTTTTTAACGTTTTGTGTGTTACCTTTATTTACTAAATATCATGTTCTGTGTACTTAAACCATAAAATTCAGTTCAACAGCAATATTGCAAACTAATTTTAAAATGAGTATATCCTTAGAATTTCTGATACACAGTTCCGCACGCTTTAGATAAAAAGTTTTTTTCCCCATACAGTGCTGCCATTGCTTGCTTTTAAATCGTTTGAGTTTGTTCATCAAATATTCGTTATGAAATAGATAATAAAACAAATTCCGAATTCGAGCTTCCAGATGCGCATATTCGGGTGTAAACAAGGTTATTCAAAATTGGATGGCTCTAGGTACCGTTGTTTTATCACATTTGGAGAAATATACATACATTTTTGCAGATTCTTCATTATTTAATTTCTTTAAATATAATACAGGACTGCAAGATTTAATGGCAACAGTTTGAAAAGTGATTCAGACTCAATGTTTCCAATGCAAAACGAAAACAATAGTCCTTCTGCGCCAAAGCCCCTTTGGACTAAAAGATTTTGTTAGAGGCTTAAAGGTCCGGGAATTTAGATCATTCCGGATACTGGACATCCAGATCTCGGACTTTGTACTGTATCTAAAATTTTCATCCCAGGATTTGTTATGACTTCAACTTTTTTTAAAGAAATTGGAGGGGGGGGAATCAAGAAGTGACCAATATGCAAGAATTCTGATCTAAATCTGCCTATTTTAGATAGTCTGAAATGATTTTTCTTGAGAAAATATTGACATCACAACCCCATGATGATAAATGAAGCAGTAAAGAAAATTCCTATTATATTCTATTAATCATGCTAAGATTTCGGAATTAGCACTACCTACTATTAGGCCACTATAATTGTTATAATTTCCTAGAAATGGTTAATTAATACTGAGCAGGATTTAACAAGTATTAAAAATACATGGTGTTCCAAATTAGTGAAACCTATTTCATATGATCATGAAATATTTAATTCAAATTGCATAAATGCAGAACTTACATGCATACATAAAATTTTTGCATGCATCCTACATGAGCATCATTTATTTTTGACTGCAAAAGTAATGCTAGAAATTCTCCCCTTGATATATCTCCCTAAAAAAATCACTATTCTTCAAAGCTATCCTCCTGAATTTTCAACTCTGTATTTTATGACTGCACAGTCTGCACTGCACATTTGCAACAGGACCTAATGGCTAGGGGAGATTTCATATTAGTACTAGCATGAAAACAGATTTTAGTCGAATAATATCATGGTTTAAATGATAGTCAGTGTTTCTGTAACACACCATATCTTACAGTAAGTTAGACTTTCAGCTTATAGATTTACTGCAACTCCCTCTTACATTGTATTTGTTTTCTCAAAAAGACGTGTGACATTAAACAACGGCAGGCTAAATTTTATAGTATAAAATGACAGAAAGATAACTTTTTTTATAACTGCACTTCAATTTAATATTCTTTACTACATCAAAGCCTAATTTTCTTTCCCCTCTATTTGTTTTTAGTTTATATATCTATCTACTTACCTATGCAGAAAGAAAAATAGCTAAGTGACAGTTTTCTTTTACAGAAGAAATTAAATAGTTCTACACATATTAAAATAGCTATTAAGTTAATAAGAAATAAAATGCCCTATGTGAATCATGGTAAAATATTTCTTTCTTTCTTTTTTGTAATGACTTTATAAATTCTTCAATTTGTAGGAATTTCATGCAAATTCATGAGCTTCTCAGAATAGAGAAAGGCTGAACTATAGCATCCACCATGAAAATCTAAAAGCTGCACATATTTGCATAAATTATCCAGCTTAAATATTGACATAAATATAAAGGATAGAACAATACAGAAAAATAATGAAAAAACTTACTTTTAAATTGATTTACAAATATACAGCTTGGGGTATATTATTTACTTCTACTTGTTCTAAGACGGCATTGCCATTTGATACATAGGATATCCTCAGCTTCATTCGTAGCTGACTCTACATATCAAAAACTTATTTAGCATTCTGAAGTAGATGTATAAGATATAAATTTATTTTAAATCATTCAACTTACATCTAATATATGAAAAACATTCTACTAATTCAAATAAAACTGACCTTGCTAGGATTTAAAATTTTGAGCGTTTGTTGGATATGACCCATGTTATTGGCAGGTATTACATTATTTGAGGGTGGTAACAACTGCAACTGAAATACCTAGAAATTATGAAAAGAATCAAGTTAGAAGAACCACAGATAGAAGTTTCAATAAACATGTAGACAAAAAACTTAATTGCATTTTCACATTACATAAAGTATTAGTTAATCTGGTACATAATTCACAAATCATAAACTAACCTTAGGGACTGCAGCTTGAAACAGGAAATCATGTATAGGGACTAAAGAATAATTTGTAGCTATGAGATTAATAATAATCATTTGTGGATTATCAGGTGGTTTATCAAATTCAAAAATTATTTTGAGGCCATTCTTCTCAAAGGCTGTGATTGGAGGAATACCTAGGGAAAATGATAGAAAATACAGATACCGTAATTTAAAGTTAACAATTATTTCCTTTAAAAACTATATGACAAACTTACCTTTTGCACTTTGTTGAGAGCCTACGTATCTGTCCAATAAAATGTTAGGTGCAGATGGAGTATAAGAGCCTACAATGTATGTATGAAATAGCAAATGCATTACTCTCTGAAACAGACTTTTAAGAATATATATTTCACAAACACAGTTCATAAAAATGTTTTGTGAATATTTAGTTAAAGAAGAATACATTACATTAAGGGAAACTACAACTACTCATAAGGCTTTGTGATTTTCAGAATTTATGATTATCTATCTGCCCTACATCATTAACCCTTCGGCAGTTGCAAGAACACAGTTTTTTCTTCACAAATATGCCAGATATCCACCAGTCAGAGAAGGAACAGATGGCACATGTTTTCTCCCCACATGCTTTGTTAAATGCGACTTTGAGAAAAATAGAGACCTTTTTTCAGTGGGAAAATGTGCATGCACTTTCATAAAATGTTTCTGTTTTACAATGATTTTAAAGAAAATAATATACTTAACTATAACAAATAATAAATTTATTAAAAATAATACAATGTTATTTGGGTTTATATTTTCACATTATTAATCTAGCATTATAATAATGTTTTAGCAGTGTATCTCTAAAACGTAAACCTTTTCTGTGCATCATAGAATCTGAAATATTGAACGATACAAAATGGGACATTTCACTGTTAAAATCTTCTTCACTTAAAGCATCTAAACTTTTAAAAGAAATACCTATATCTGAAACAAATCTTTTGATTATCTGATGAAAGATGTCATCTTCAGAATCAAATGCCTCTTTCAATGATGCTGTTTCAATGACACATTCAAAATACAATAAAACTGCCTAATTACCCTTCTATTCAGGAAACAATCTACCACTCTACTGCCACCTGTATCGCATAAAATCGGCTAATATGTGAGTTGAACTCGCTCATAACTGTAAAAACCCACAGGTTTACTTCGAAGAATGAGATTACTTTCTATGCATACATTGAGGCAAAAATCTACTTAACGAGTGGGATTCATTACCATTTAGAGAGAAATTTGTTATGTGAGCTGTGTTCATTTGTGCTTACTGCAATGTATAAATGGAATGAGTTGAATTCAATGATGACCAGCAAAAGGTTAAATGTTCTCAAAATTTATGAATCTATTTGTTAAGAAAACTGATAGTAAGTTTTTAATATAAAACGTCTTTCTTGAAGTTTAAGGAGTTACAAACTGATTCATTTTCCCTTTCATTTAATATATTTTTCAAAAATTATAAACTTTTCATATATTTGAGTGACTTAGGAATGTAAAAACTACCTATAAATACCTTTGTTATTATTTTTTACATACTTAAAGATACATTTACAGGTGTAGAAAATGTAGGAATATTTATTACATTTTATTTAAGAAGCATTTCTTGGAAGGAAGCTGCTGCAGTGAATGGCTATGTAAGTCATGTGAATCAAAGGTAACATAAAAGTTAAAATATAAAGAAAAGGATATAAGTTGGAATACAAATACTACTCCTACTTATCTTTTTAACTATTATTCAAATAAAATTGATCAATATACCAAGATTGATAAGAAATGCATTATAAATATTTTATTATATTAAAAAAAAGCATTAAAAGATATGCATACTTTGAATCTGAGGTTCTAGTTCTAAGCCACCTAAAAGATCAAGTAAATCTGGTCCATCAGATGGCAGTTTGACTTCAGGCGCAGAGATCTCTGGCTCAAATGTGGTATTGTTTGTTGAATCAGATAAAAGATCTAGTAAAACGCTCTAAAACAGGAAACACAATATTGATCAGAAGATGAAATAGAATTTTACAATTTTAAGGAAAGAGGATTTTTTCACATATTCAGATGATGAGTATTAGGGCAATAAAAGAAAACACCTTATTTTTTTGGCTGCATCTATACACTAAACAAACTAATTTTGTAGAAGATTAAAGTGTTTAAAACACTCTTTATACATCTATGTTGAAAGTTACAGTTACTTAGTAACATAATGATACAGATAGACTGAGGTTGAAAAAGAGTTTATACCCTGTTTACGTAATACAGGATGTCTGAGCAAGAGAGAGGGGAGAGTACACGGCAGCAGTTCAGCATTTCATAATGCATAACTGATACTCATTTACAGAAACTTATGTCTTTTCTTCATTTTTTAGATACATAATTATGGGAAAAATGAGAATTAAGGATTATTTCATGGGGAAATTTCAAAGGAGAAATTACTAATCCTGCTGGTTTTTAGCTTTCAGGAAAATAAAAAAGTCTTGTAACATTATTTGAAAGGTTTCATATCGAACAACTATAAAAGCTTTCTATGTTACATAATTCTAACATGTTAAACTTAGAGCTGCAATATTGATCAACTTAAAAATGGAACATCAGTTGCATTTCTTTTACATAAAAATCTTAAGAGAATACAAGAATCTCTCATACTTTGGACACCCACTAATATCATTTGGCGTTTCCTTAGCTACAACTAAGGATAAGTTTATAGCAAATTATCCAAATGCTATCTTGGAAAAAACATCTGCTTGAAGAACTGTGCAAATGATAGTAGGTTGAATAAGGGGTTAAAGTATAGTGCCTACTCTGAGAATTACATGCAAATGAAACTGGGAATAATTTTTATACATGGAATACAATCAAGAAAGGTTCCATGCACTTTGCTGCAGGAGAGGTTACACACTGCATATCTAATGCAATCAACAGCAATTTGCATATATATATATATATATATATATATATATATATATATAACAAAAAAGGAAACCTACTTATACTTAATTCACCTCATGTGAAACCAAACTGCATTTATGATACATATACAAAACCTCAAAAACTTCAAATAGTCAGTTAGCTCATTTCCCAATTCTAAAAGCCGATTATAATACAGAAGGATTCAGTGGTCTGATCCTTGCAGCAAGTAGCAAATCTCGTTTTCCACAGTTTCATGTTTGAGATCAAGGTACAACAGGCATTCACTTAAGCTCTATTTGGTAATGTTAGACCATTTCTGCATGTTTTGAATATGTTTTTCTACAATTTATCAGACTTTTAACAGAAAAGCGTTTTTACCAAATAAATATCAGATGAGTGCTTGGATTCACTTCCATGATTTTATTTAACAATTTAAATCTAATTTGAAGACTTAAGCTATAACATATAACACACACACACGGTGTGATTCGCTACCAGACTCACAAACTTGCAGGATGTGTAAGGGGTACAGAAACAACTCGGAATCACATAGGAAAGCAAAGTCACAAATGCCGTAGATGTAAGTTGTGGTGCAAAGACAGAAGCACAGAAAAAGAACTGAAACAGCAACACATTAATGAGGCAGAACATTTTATTGAAAGGTTGTACTACAACAGGTATTCAAAATTATGACCAGAAATCAGCAGGCAGTATTTGAGCAATGAAGTCTTCAACTGAAGGAACAGGTGTTTCGCACACCAAACTCTTCATGTGACCCTAGAAGAAATCGATGGATGCATGATAGGTCTGGTGCTCTGGCAGGCCAATGAACCAAACCACAACAATCTATCCACTGCCGGCCAAAGGTTATGTTGAGGTGTCAGCAGACGTCAATTGTGTAATTTGGAGGGGCCCTGTCATACTGGTATCACATGGAGAGGCACAACGACAGAGGAACATGTGCTGCATTAAGAAGTTTGGGCAGGTATGCTCTACCATCCAAAGAACTGGGCAGAAGGTATGGTCCAAAGAGGTAGTCTCCAAGAATGCTGGCCCCAAACATTGACCAAGAAACGGTCTTGAGCTGCACATGGGTGCGTACGATAAGGGTTCTACAAAGCCCACACATCGGCGTTATGCTGACTGAAGGCTCCCTCATGTGTGAAATATGTTTCTTCCATGAACAATACAGATGCAACAAATGTGCTGTCCATAGCACTATGTAGCAAACGTCCTCTGCAGTGGATAATCCTCAGGTTCTAGTAATTGGATATGAAGCAGATGGTACGCGTTCATTTAGTTTCTGTGAGGATCCTCCAGACAATGGATTGACATAAACCACTCTATGGACTATCGCTCAAGTACTTGTACTTGGTTTGTCTTCTGTCAGACGTAAGAATGCCAGCTCATTGCCAGTGTCCTCATCGTTTGCTGCCGATTAATTGTAGCTCTCATTAAACAACCAGTCTCACATAACCTTCTCATTACACTTCTAAAGGTCATGTGACGTGCAGCATGCCTGTTTGGGTAATGTTCCTGGTAAAACCACCAAGCAGATTGCCCGTTAGAATCTGCAGCTCCATACACAATCAGCATGTCGACCAAACATATTCATCCTACCACTTCAGGAAGTGTATTGCAAATGATGACTTCCAGCAGGATCACTGTTCATGCAAGCTTCCGTTCAGCACCAACCACCACAAGACTGATGAGAGGAATCTTCCAGATCATAAGGAATTCCTTGCAGCACCGTCAGGCCTGCCTGATGATTTCTTGTCGTAATTTCGAACACCTGTTATAGTACAACCTTTCAATAAAATGTTTTCTGTCCCATTACTGTTTTGCTGTCTCTGTTCTTTTTCTCTGCTTCTTTCCAGAACAGCACACAACTATGGCATTTGCAAACTTGCATTCCTATGTAATTTCATGTCATCTCGGTAACCTCCCACACGGCCTGCAAGTTTCTCAGTCTGGCAGCAAATCACCCAATATATACATATATCAAAAAACCTAATCCCTTTATTTGAAAATTAATCTGCATTATGCTAGTATGTAAGAGTGGCATTGCAAATATTTTTTATCCTATGACAGTTCAACATTAAAACAAAGAAAACAAGTCTATAAATACTACTGTTACTAACTGCACCCTTTTTCTCCCATATGCTCACTGCTGACATACATAGAAAAAGACATGAGCAGTCCTACCACATTACTGCCCTTTTTACATGTAAAAGAGAAAGTAGATTAACTCGCAGGTTTATGGACTAATATCTTATATTACATGACCTAAATGGAGAAGATTCTGCAGCAAAACATAGAAATGTACACAGTACCTTACAAACTGAAGTAAATAGTAATCAAAGATTACATATTTTTTTTTACTGGTTAATTTTCCTTATGCTCTGACAAAAAGAACAGCATGTAGTTCAGCGGTACTATGCTACACGTTCTATTAGGGTACAACAATTTTTGTTTGGCATATGATATTTGTTTGGAACACAAATTCAACAATTCATAACTGTGCGCACTATGCTTGCTTACCTCTTTCAAGACAAAGCTACAACCGCCTTTGAGCATATTATTAAGTATATAGCCCATGCTATACCTGAATTTTAAAGTGATTTTATGCTTTTTTTTTGAGTAAATTTTTTGTAACTCCATTAACAATGACAAGAGTAAAGCTTAGAAGAAAATTCTTAAGATCATCATGGAGGTGAAAAACGAGATTGTTGAGAAGTACGATGATCACATATATAATTGAGGTCTTTGCTACTGCATTTATGAAACACAAAGAAGCTATTAAATCTGGTAAGCTGCGAAAAGGGGGGAAATCAATTATCAAAGATCAGAGATCAGAGCCTGTTAAAAAATCGTTTTTCATCTGGACAGCAGAAAAACGTTTATAGATATTATCATGTGCAGTGATTCATTTACATACAGTGTATATTTCATCCAATGCAATTCTATTTTAGTATTAAACAGCATTATACTATATACTTTTTTAAAGAATGGGTTAATTATCTTCCTTTAATTTCTTACTGGAAAAGTTCATTTGATACACATAATAGATTCTCTTACCTGGAACACATTAATGAGATATACCGCAGTATCTCTTTATTTATCAAAGGAAATAAAGCTCAGTCTTTCAACATGAATTCCTAAAAATCATAAAATGATTTTTGGTTTTTGGCAGTTTGACACCAAATCAGCTTGTATAACAGCTTCTCTTTCCACACACACACATGCACAAAAAAAGAGGGCTTTTTGTTATCTGTGTAAAATTGGATTTGCTGCTCAATATTTTCAAAAAAAGATTTTCATGACATTTACATGAGATCTCCTTCAATACTTGCTCAGGATTTTACAAACAGTGTTATAAAATTTGCCCTGCAAACTGACAGAATCTGTCAATAGAAGTCATCCCTAAGCATCAATATATGGATAAATATGCTTTAATAACATAGGCTAACATTCTAATATGATTAGCCGGTATGAATAATATGCCAAGCATGGAACTGCATTTCCGCTAACAATTTTTTTTTGCAATTATTTAATAATGCACACTATTTAATAAATTTGATGAATTTAATTTTATAAAATACAAACAACTTAAAACACATTCAGGTAACAACTGTATTTTAAGTAATACAGTTAAATCTGGAAGTAAAGTATATATTTCACCATTTACAGACTCTTAAACTGATAAAAAATGACAGCAAAATCTCAGCAAAGATTAGGTCACAAATTTCATTTATATGAATTTTAACAGTATTAATTACATATGAATTCATAAGCGGAATGTGAAATATATTTAGAAGATAAGGCATAAATAGGATCCAAAGAGATAAATATGTGTCAAGTAATAATTAAATATTGAATAAAGGGTAGGTTACAACAAACTTAGTTTTCAACTTTGAATTATTTCTTTAAAAAATAAACAGATCATACAAAAGACAGTTTGCATTATATGATAATATAGACAAAGTCCTTGTATTCAAAATGATCTTTTCTTCATTAAACATGCTGTGAATCTACAAAATGTATCAATACAGAACACATAAATTCTAGCTAAAAACTTACAGAATCTTCAACATTCTTTTGGTTCTCTTTATTTTCCTTTACAGCATTACTAAACAATTCTTCATCTCCAATATCTCCATTCTGTACAGCAGCATTATTAGAACTCTTGCTCTCCATAGCTGGCATACGTTCAAGAAGACTAGGTCTGAAAATTACATCAGATATACAGGTAATGTTCATAAATGGAGAGGGTTAAATGAATGTAAGAATTTCACTGTGCTTGATAATAATTAATACAGTTTCAAAAGCTCGACCAATTCAAAATTAAAAACAAAATGCAAACAAATTTAAATACTCAGATGTATCATTTGAAAATGCTATAAAAAGTACAGTACATTAAAAAAATATTTTAAGCATGAATATTTCAGCCCTTTTGATGAAATATTAAAACAAAATCAAATCTTTAAATCATGTTGTAATTTTAAGTGGTATATTTTATAATAGAAATAAATTTCAGAAACAAGGTATTTTCATTAATATAAATGATTATATGCAGTTTTAAGCATGTAGAACTTAAGTTTTAGTTATTTTGAAAGAAGGAAAAGTCACTACAATATTGCATATTAACCAAAGCCTTCGCTAACCTGTAGCCGAACCGCCCGAAATAGTTTTCGAGTCAGAGCAATTTCCTCCCCTCCCCATCCATTAGTGCACAAAGAAGAATGAAGATTTCAAATTTCTACTTCTAACAAACAAAGATAAGAAACCACAAATAAATCCTTTTAGGGCAAGCTGTCTGGAATAAATTGATACAATGCATTTGGGGAAACTGCACCTGCTACTGCATGGGAGGGAAAAAAGCAACACTAGAATTTCGGCCATTTGGGGCAGTTATGGTCGTCTGAATGAAGTCATCATCCATATTTTAGTTCAAGTGCCACAGTGAAAACCATTAAGATTTTTGGATGCACAAAAAAGTTAAAAACCGTTTGTGACCTCAACAAAATTTGAACCATAGATCTTCCAACTGCTGGTTCGATGCGTTTACAACTTACATCACAAGAGCACATGAGGGGTAATGTGACAATTGCTTACAAGGTAATATAGATTACTACACTGCACATTAATATCACTTTGTTTCCACTGGGTAAAATGGAACTGCTTAGTGAACAGAAGGGACTAATCAAGATTGGCGTGGACACAAATCCTGAATATGGTATGGAAATTTGTGCTGTTTCTCCACCCTTCTACATGCAGAGTATTGCTTTATGGCTTAACGATGTATCTCAGCAATAGTCTTAGCAACAAAGCAATGAAACGATCAATGGGTCCGGCCATCCATAGGTAAATCTACAATTGAAAATTCAACTCTTGGGAAAAATGTACTGTTCAAGGAAAAGGTATATAGATGTACACCTATTTAAAATGAATAAAAAATGGTTAATTTCTTGTACAGTGGATTCATAATCAACCAGCCTCTATGGCAACCAATAACAAACCAGATAAATTGAAAAGCATTTGACATGCTCTGTTCCCGATTCTGTTGCAGTTCATCATTTCAAATTAATACAACTTAAGACACCAGGACTAATAAAAATGAAGTATGGACATAAAGGACAGACAAAACCACAAACTGAAGTATCAATGCTCAAGCTTGTGCTTATATTTTTAAAATATATCTAGCATTTTCTATCTTACACAAAATTATTTCCTGGGTGAAAAAATAATTGTGAATAGCAGTTTCTAGCATAAATAAAAATTAATTTTTGTTTGAAACCATAAGTTATGAATAGTACACTACATTTTTCCAAGGACCAGTAACAGAAATTTTAAGTTGTGGAAAAATATCTTTACAAAAAAGTAGATGGTACACATGGAGGCAAGTTAAACCAAAGCTGAGTAAGAGGAAGTCCACTGTAGTTGTAACAGTTGAGAAAATGCAAAACTATAGTAAATTAAAACTGAAGATGGCATAATTGGGTTAAAATTCAAAAGATAATATACACACAAAAATATTTACTAATTAAAATTGCCTTTAATTTGTGGGGTTCCAAGCTTTTATCACAGCTAAATGTGAGGAACTTCGTGAACAGATACGCGAATAATCGCTTGATTTCATGAACAGACTTAAGACTCAAGAAGGGTTAATTGCCATTTATTTCACAAAATAAGAATAACACAGTCGGCTCCTTTCTCAGAGTGTACAGCAAAGCCTCCACTTGGGCTTGAACTCAAAGTAATGAGAACTAAAGCTTAACTAAAAAGATATAACCGAAGCTATAAAGGTTCTAAGTAGTGGTCCCCGAAATCTCAAATAAGCTGGCAAAGCTATCAAGGGCTTGAAGTACGGCCGAGCGTAGTAATAGCTTAAGCCAAAAGGAGAACGTGCCCTAGTCAGAAACTCTGGCTCTCTAACGAAGTCAGTGGAACTTCGATTTAAACACTACTCTTATGCATTTGCATTAAATGCGATTCTAAAAACACATTCTTGCAGGAAATTGTAAACTGAATATAGAAAGGACAGGAATGTGGCTTAAATTAAAGATAACTGTTAAAAAAACTTAGAATAAACCTTACAAATTAATCAAGAAGGAAAGCATTACAAATGGGCTTGCTTATTGCTTTAAACTAATCCTACAGGTATTCAATATTATAAATACAGAAATGAGACAAAAAAATTAGACAATAAAAATACAGTGTATTCTCAATTAACCAGGCTAATGCTGGTCAAACAAACTGGATATTTTCCAAAACAAGATGCTGCGACTGATCACTAGTGGCGCAAAATCGACTCCAAGTGTTGCTATAGAATCACAGCAAGATTTGGAGCCTTTAAATGAAAGGTGCCAAAGAAGTGCTAAGAATATTGTTGAAAAAATCATAAGAAAAGGAAATTTTAATTGCTATAGCCCAGCAATGGAAGATTAAAGAGTCACACATCCTTCAACTGTATATGACCTCTATGATATAATATTCCTACATCCAATCGTCAGGTTTTCTCACAGGAGTGGAATCCCATTTTAAATTTAGATAAACCGAAAAAACACCTGGCTTTTGTTTGGAATGTCAACAAACACCTTTATACTGAGAATGAGTTACAAAATGCTGCTCTGTTTACTATATATTAACAGGTACCCTCCAGACAAGTGGTTCCATGTTTA